>CALNHX010002702.1:0-170630 GCA_940337035.1 Agriotes lineatus
TTAGATGTCCTATACGTACCTAACGTCACATATGTCCCTAACGTCCCAGACGTCCCAGATGTCTCATATGTCCCTAACGTCCCAGACGTCCCATATGTCCCATATGTCCCTAACGTCCCGGACGTCCTAAATATTCTATATGTCCCTAACGTCCCAGACGTCCCAGATGCCCCATATGGCTTTACCGTCCTAGACGTCCCAGATGTCCTATATGTCCCTAACGTCCCAGATGTCGCAGACGTTTTAGATGTCCCATATGTCCATAACGTCCAAGACTTCCTAGATGTCCCATATGTCCCTAACGTCCCAGACGTCCCAGATGTCCCATAAGTCCCAGACGTCCCAGACGTCCTAGTTGTCTCATATGTCCCTAACATCCAAGACGTCCTAGATGTCCCATATGTCCCTAACGTCCCAGACGACCCAGACGTGCAAAATATTCCATACTTCCCAGACGTCCTAGATGTCCCACATGTTCCTAACGTTCCAGACGTACCAGACGTCCCAGATATCCCAGATTTCGCAAACGTTCCAGACGTTTCAGATGTCCTAGATGTCCCATATGTTCCTAACGTCCCAGACGTCCTAAATGTCACATATGTGCCTAACGTCCGAGACGTCCTAGATGTCCTATATGTTAATAACGTCCCAGACGTCCCAGACGTCTTAGATGTCCCATATGTCCCTAACGTCCCAAAATACCAGATGTCCCATATGTCCCTAACGTCTCAGACGTTCTAGATGTCCCATATGTCCCTAACGTCGCTGACGTCCCAGATGTCCCATATGTCCCTAACGTCCCAGACGTCCCAGATGCCCCATATGTCTTTAACGTCCTAGACGTCCCAGATGTCCCATATGTCCCTAACGTCCCAGACGTCCTAGATGTCCCATATGTCCCTAACGTCCCAGACGTCCCAGACGTCCTTGATGACCCATACGTCCCAGACGTCCTAGATGTCCCATATGTCCCTAACGTCCCAGACGTCCTATAAGTCCCATATGTCCCTAACGTCCCAGACGTCCTAGATGTCTCATATGTCCCTAACGTCCCAGACGTCTCAGACGTCCTATATGCCCCATATGTCTCTAACGTCTCAGACGTCTTAGATGTCCTATACGTCCCTAACGTCACATATGGCCTTAACGTCCCAGACGTATCAGATGTCTCATATGTCCCTAACGTCCCAGACGTCCCATATGTCCCATATGTCCCTAACGTCCCGGACGTCCTAAATGTTCTATATGTCCCTAACGTCCGAGACGTCGCAGATGTCCCATATGTCCCTAACGTCCCAGACGTCCCAGATGTCTCATATGTCCCTAACGTCCCAGACGTCTCATATGTCCCATATGTCCCTAACGTCCCGGACGTCCTAAATGTTCTATATGTCCCTAACGTCCCAGACGTCGCAGATGTCCTATATGTCCCTAACGCCCCAGATGTCCCAGACGTTTTAGATGTCCCATATGTCTCTAACGTCCAAGACTTCCTAGATGTCCTATATGTCCCTAACGTCCCAGACGTCCCAGATGTCTAATAAGTCCCAGACGTCCTAGATGTTTCATATGTTCCTAACGTCCCAGACGTCCTAGAAGTCCCATATGTCCCTAACGTCCCAGAAGTCCTAAATGTCTTATATGTCCCTAACGTCCCAGACGTCCCAGATGTCCCATATGTCCCTAACGTCCCAGACGTCCCAGACGTCCTAGATGTCCCATACGTCCCTAACGTCCAAGACGTCCTAAATGTTCCATATGTCCCTAACGTCCCAGACGTCCCAGGTGTCCCATACGTCCCAGAAGACCTAGATGTCCCATATGTCCCTAACGTCCCAGACGTCCTAGAAGTCCCATATGTCCCTAACGTCCCAGACGTCCTAAATGTCCTATATGTCCCTAACGTTCCAGACGTCCCAGATGTCCCATATGTCCCTAACGTCCCAGACGTCCCAGACGTCCTAGATGTCCCATATGTTCCTAACGTCCAAGATGTCCTAGATGTCCCATTTGTCCCTAACGTCCCAGACGTCCCAGACGTCCAAAATGTCCCATACGTCCCAGACGTCCTAGATGTCCCACATATCCCTAACGTCCCAGACGTACCAGACGTCCCAGATATCCCAGACTTCGCAAACGTTCCAGACGTTTCAGATGTCCTAGATGTCCCATATGTTCCTAACGTCCCAGACGTCCTAAATGTCACATATGTCCCTAACGTCCGAGACGTTCTAGATGTCCTATATGTTAGTAACGTCCCAGACGTCCCAGACGTCTTAGATGTCCCATATGTCCCTAACGTCCCAGAATCCCAGATGTCCCATATGTCCCTAACGTCCCAGATGTCCGAGACATCTAATATGTCCCGTATGTCTCAGACGTTCTAGATGTCCCATATGTCCCTAACGTCGCTGACGTCCCAGATGTCCCATATGTCCCTAACGTCCCAGACATCCCAGATGCCCTATATGTCTTTAACGTCCTAGACGTCCCAGAATTCCCATATGTCCCTAACGTCCCAGATGTCCCATACGTCCTAGATGTCCCATATGTCCCTAACGTCCAAGACGTCCCAGATGTCCCATATGTCTCTAACGTCCCAGACGTCCCATATGTCACATACGTCCCAGATGTCCTAGATGTCCCATATGCCCCTAACGTCCCAGACCACCTAGAAGTCCCATATGTCCCTAACGTCCCAGACGTCCTAAATGTCCTATATGTCCCTAACGTCCCAGACGTCCCAGATGACCCATATGTCCCTAACGTCCCAGACGTCCCAGATGCCCCATATGTCTCTAACGTCCCAGACATCCCAGATGTCCCATATGTCCCTAACGTCCCAGACGTCCCAGACGTCCTAGATGTCCCATATGTCCCTAACGTCCCAGACGTCCCTGACGTCCAAAATACCTCATACGTCCCAGACGTTCTAGATGTCCCACATATCCCTAACGTCCCAGACGTACCAGACGTCCCAGATATCCCAGACTTCGCAAACGTCCCAGAAGTTTCAGATGTCCTAGATGTCCCATATGTTCCTAACGTCCCAGACGTCCTAGATGTCACATATGTCCCTAACGTCCGAGACGTTCTAGATGTCCTATATGGTAATAACGTCCCAGACGTCCCAGACGCATTAGATGTCCCATATGTCCCTAACGTCCCAGAATCCCAGATGTCCCATATGTCACTAACGTCCCAGACGTCTCAGACATCTAATATGTCCCATATGTCCCTAACGTGTCAGACGTCCTGGATGTCCCATATGTCCCTAACGTCGCTGACGTCCCAGATGTCCCATATGTCCCTAATGTCCCAGACGTCCCAGATGTCCCATATGTCCCATATGTCCCATCTGCCCCTAACGTCCCAGACGTCCCAGATGTCCCATATGTCTCTAACGTCCCAGACGTCCCAGATGTCCCATATGTCCCTAACGTCCCAGACGTCCCAGACGTCCTAGATGTTCCATATGTTCCTAACGTCCCAGACGTCCCAGACGTCCAAAATACCTCATACGTCCCAGACGTCCTAGATGTCCCACATATGTCTCTAACGTCCCAGACGTCCCAGATGTCCCATATGTCCCTAACGTCCCAGACGTCCCAGACGTCCTAGATGTTCCATATGTTCCTAACGTCCCAGACGTCCCAGACGTCCAAAATACCTCATACGTCCCAGACGTCCTAGATGTCCCACATATGTCCCTAACGTCCGAGACGTTCTAGATGTCCTATATGTTAATAACGTCCCAGACGTCCCAGACGCATTAGATGTCCCATATGTCCCTAACGTCCCAGATTCCCAGATGTCCCTAACGTCCCAGACGTCTCAGACATCTAATATGTCCCATATGTCCATAACGTCTCAGACGTCCTGGATGTCCCATATGTCCCTAACGTCTCAGACGTCCTGGATGTCCCATATGTCCCTATCGTCAAAAACGTCCCAGATGTCCCACATGTCCCTAACGTCCCAGACGTCCCAGATGCCCCATATGTTCCTAACGTCCCAGATGTCCCATATGTCCCTAACGTCCCAGAAGTCCCAGACGTCCTAAATGTCCCATATGTCCCTAACGTCCAAGACGTCCTAGATGTCCCATATGTCCCTAACGTCCCAGACGTCCCAGACGTCCAAAATATCCCATACGTCCCAGACGTCCTAGATGTCCCACATGTCTTTAACGTCCCAGACGTACCAGACGTCCCAGATATCCCAGACTTCGCCAACGTCCCAGACGTTTCAGTTGTCCTAGATGTCCCATATGTTCCTAATGTCCCAGACGTCCTAGATGTCACATATGTCCCTAACGTCCGAGACGTTCTAGATGTCTTATATGTTAATATAGTCCCAGACGTCTTAGATGTCCCATATGTCCCTAACGTCCCAGAATCCCAGATGTCCCATATGTCCCTAACGTCCCAGTAGTCCCAGACATCTAATATGTCCCATATGTCCCTAACGTCTCAGACGTCCTAGATGTCCCATATGTCCCTAACGTCGCTGACGTCCCAGAAGTCCCATATGTCCTTAACGTCCCAGACGTCCCAGATGTCCTAGATGTCCCATATGTCCCTAACGTCCCAGAGGTCCTAGATGTCCCATATGTCCCTAACGTCCAAGACGTCTCAGACGTCCTTGATGACCCATACGTCCCAGACGTCCTCAATGTTCCATATGTCCCTAACGTCCCAGACGTCCTGAAAGTCCCATATGTCCCTAACGTCCAAAACGTCCTAGATGTTCCATATGTCCCTAACATCCCAGTCGTCCTAAAAGTCCCATATGTCCCTAATGACCCAGACGTCTCAGACGACCTATATGTCCCATATGTCCCTAACGTCTCAGACATCCTAGATGTCCCATATGTCCTTAACGTCCCAGACGTCCCAAACTTTCTAGTTGTCCCATATGTCCCTAACGTGCCAGACGTCTTAGACGCCCCATATTTCTCTAACGTTCCAGACGTCCTAGATGTCTTATATGTTTTTAACGTCCCAGACGTCTCAGACGTCCTTGATGACTCATACGTCCCAGACGTCCTAGATGTCCCATATGTTTCTAACGTCCCAGACGTCCTAAAAGTTCCATATGTCCCTAACGTCCCAGATGTCCGAGACATCTAATATGTCCCATATGTCTCAGACGTTCTAGATGTCCCATATGTCCCTAACGTCGCTGACGTCCCAGATGTCCCATATGTCCCTAACGTCCCAGACATCCCAGATGCCCTAAATGTCTTTAACGTCCTAGACGTCCCAGAATTCCCATATGTCCCTAACGTCCCAGATGTCCCATACGTCCTAGATGTCCCATATGTCTCTAACGTCCAAGACGTCCCAGATGTCCCATATGTCTCTAACGTCCCAGACGTCCCACATGTCACATACGTCCCAGATGTCCTAGATGTCCCATATGCCCCTAACGTCCCAGACCACCTAGAAGTCCCATATGTCCCTAACGTCCCAGACGTCCTAAATGTCCTATATGTCCCTAACGTCCCAGACGTCCCAGATGACCCATATGTCCCTAACGTCCCAGACGTCCCAGATGCCCCATATGTCTCTAACGTCCCAGACATCCCAGATGTCCCATATGTCCCTAACGTCCCAGACGTCCCAGACGTCCTAGATGTCCCATATGTCCCTAACGTCCCAGACGTCCCTGACGTCCAAAATACCTCATACGTCCCAGACGTTCTAGATGTCTCACATATCCCTAACGTCCCAGACGTACCAGACGTCCCAGATATCCCAGACTTCGCAAACGTCCCAGAAGTTTCAGATGTCCTAGATGTCCCATATGTTCCTAACGTCCCAGACGTCCTAGATGTCACATATGTCCCTAACGTCCGAGACGTTCTAGATGTCCTATATGGTAATAACGTCCCAGACGTCCCAGACGCATTAGATGTCCCATATGTCCCTAACGTCCCAGAATCCCAGATGTCCCATATGTCCCTAACGTCCCAGACGTCTCAGACATCTAATATGTCCCATATGTCCCTAACGTCTCAGACGTCCTGGATGTCCCATATGTCCCTAACGTCGCTGACGTCCCAGATGTCCCATATGTCCCATATGTCCCATCTGCCCCTAACGTCCCAGACGTCCCAGATGCCCCATATGTCTCTAACGTCCCAGACGTCCCAGATGTCCCATATGTCCCTAACGTCCCAGACGTCCCAGACGTCCTAGATGTTCCATATGTCCCTAACGTCCCAGACGTCCCAGACGTCCAAAATACCTCATATGTCCCAGACGTCCTAGATGTCCCACATATCCCTAACGTCCCAGACGTACCAGACGTCCCAGATATCCCAGACTTTGCAAACGTCCCAGAAGTTTCAGATGTCCTAGATGTCCCATATGTTCCTAACGTCCCAGACGTCCTAGATGTCACATATGACCCTAACGTCCGAGACGTTCTAGATGTCCTATATGTTAATAACGTCCCAGACGTCCCAGACGCATTAGATGTCCCATATGTCCCTAACGTCCCAGAATCCCAGATGTCCCTAACGTCCCAGACGTCTCAGACATCTAATATGTCCCATATGTCCATAACGTCTCAGACGTCCTGGATGTCCCATATGTCCCTAACGTCTCAGACGTCCTGGATGTCCCATATGTCCCTAACGTCAAAAACGTCCCAGATGTCCCACATGTCCCTAACGTCCCAGACGTCCCAGATGCCCCATATGTCCCTAACGTCCCAGATGTCCCATATGTCCCTAACGTCCCAGAAGTCCCAGACGTCCTAAATGTCCCATATGTCCCTAACGTCCAAGACGTCCTAGATGTCCCATATGTCCCTAACGTCCCAGACGTCCCAGACGTCCAAAATATCCCATACGTCCCAGACGTCCTAGATGTCCCACATGTCTTTAACGTCCCAGACGTACCAGACGTCCCAGATATCCCAGACTTCGCCAACGTCCCAGACGTTTCAGTTGTCCTAGATGTCCCATATGTTCCTAATGTCCCAGACGTCCTAGATGTCACATATGTCCCTAACGTCCGAGACGTTCTAGATGTCTTATATGTTAATATAGTCGCAGACGTCTTAGATGTCCCATATGTCCCTAACGTCCCAGAATCCCAGATGTCCCATATGTCCCTAACGTCCCAGTAGTCCCAGACATCTAATATGTCCCATATGTCCCTAACGTCTCACACGTCCTAGATGTCCCATATGTCCCTAACGTCGCTGACGTCCCAGAAGTCCCATATGTCCTTAACGTCCCAGACGTCCCAGATGTCCTAGATGTCCCATATGTCCCTAACGTCCCAGAGGTCCTAGATGTCCCGTATGTCCCTAACGTCCCAGACGTCCTAGATGTCCCATATGTCCCTAACGTCCAAGACGTCTCAGACGTCCTTGATGACCCATACGTCCCAGACGTCCTCAATGTTCCATATGTCCCTAACGTCCCAGACGTCCTGAAAGTCCCATATGTCCCTAACGTCCAAAACGTCCTAGATGTTCCATATGTCCCTAACATCCCAGTCGTCCTAAAAGTCCCATATGCCCCTAATGCCCCAGACGTCTCAGACGACCTATATGTCCCATATGTCCCTAACGTCTCAGACATCCTAGATGTCCCATATGTCCTTAACGTCCCAGACGTCCCAAACTTTCTAGTTGTCCCATATGTCCCTAACGTGCCAGACGTCTTAGACGCCCCATATTTCTCTAACGTTCCAGACGTCCTAGATGTCTTATATGTTTTTAACGTCCCAGACGTCTCAGACGTCCTTGATGACCCATACGTCCCAGACGTCCTAGATGTCCCATATGTCTCTAACGTCCCAGACGTCCTAAAAGTTCCATATGTCCCTAACGTCCTAGACGTCCAAGATGTCCCATATGTCCCTAACGTCCCAGACGTCCTAAAAGTCCCATATGTCCCTAACGTCTCAGACGTCCTTGATGACCCATACGTCCCAAGCGTCCTAGATGTCCCATATGTCCCTAACGTCTCAGACGGCCTATATGTCCCATATGTCCCTAACGTCTCAGACGTCTTCGATGTCCTATACGTCCCTAACGTCCCATATGTCCCTAACGCCCCAGACGTCCTATATGTCCCATATGTTCATAACGTCCCAGACGTCTCAGACGTCCTTGATGACCCATACGTCCCAGACGTTCTAGATGTCCCATATGTCCCTAACGTCCCAGACGTCCTAAAAAGTCCCATATGTCCCTAACGTCCCAGACGTCCTAGATGTCCCATATGTCCCTAACGTCCCAGACGTACTAAAAGTCCCATATGTCCCTAACGTCTTAGACGTCCTTGATGACCCATACGTCCCAGACGTTCTAGATGTCCCATATGTCCCTAACGTCTCAGACGTCCTATATGTCCCATATGTCCCTAACGTCTCAGACGTCTTAGATGTCCTATACGTCCCTAACGTCCCATTTGTCCCTAACGTCCAGACGTCCTAAATGTCCTATATGTCCCTAACGTCACAGACGTCCCAAATGTCCCATATGTCTTTAACGTCCCAGACGTCCCAGATGGCCCATATGTCTTTAACGTCCTAGACGTCCCAGATGTCCCATATGTCCCTAGCGTCCCAGATGTCCCAGACGTCCTAGATGTCCCATATGTCCCTACCGTCTAAGACGTCCTAGATGTCCCATATGTCCTTAACGTCAAAAACGTCCCAGATGGCCCATGTGTCTTTAACGTTCCAGACGTCCCAGATGGCCCATATGTCTTTAACGTCCTAGACGTCCCAGATGTCCCATATGTCCCTAGCGTCCCAGACGTCCCAGACGTCCTAGACGTCTTTTATGTCCCTACCGTCCCAGACGTCGCAGATGTCCCTTATGTCCCTAACGTCCCAAACGTCCCACATGTCCTATATGAACCTAACGTCAGAGACGTCCCAAACGTCCTTGATGACCCATACGTCACAGACGCCCTAGATGTCCCATATGTTCCTAACGTCCCAAACGTCCTAAAAGTCCCATATGTCCCTAACGTCCCAGACGTCCCATATGTCCCATATGTCCCATATGTCCCATATGTCCCTAACGTCCCAGACGTCCTAAATGTTCTATATATCCCTAACGTCCCAGACGTCCCAGATGTCCCATAAGTCCCAGACGTCCCAGACGTCCTAGTTGTCTCATATGTCCCTAACATCCAAGACGTCCTAGATGTCCCATATGTCCCTAACGTCCCAGACGACCCAGACGTGCAAAATATTCCATACGTCCCAGACGTCCTAGATGTCCCACATGTTCTAACGTTCCAGACGTACCAGACGTCCCAGATATCCCAGACTTCGCAAACGTTCCAGACGTTTCAGATGTCCTAGATGTCCCATATGTTCCTAACGTCCCAGACGTCCTAAATGTCACATATGTGCCTAACGTCCGAGACGTTCTAGATGTCCTATATGTTAATAACGTCCCAGACGTCCCAGACGTCTTAGATGTCCCATATGTCCCTAACGTCCCAAAATACCAGATGTCCCATATGTCCCTAACGTCTCAGACGTTCTAGATGTCCCATATGTCCCTAACGTCGCTGACGTCCCAGATGTCCCATATGTCCCTAACGTCCCAGACGTCCCAGATGCCCCATATGTCTTTAACGTCCTAGACGTCCCAGATGTCCCATATGTCCCTAACGTCCCAGACGTCCTAGATGTCCCATATGTCCCTAACGTCCCAGACGTCCCAGACGTCCTTGATGACCCATACGTCCCAGACGTCCTAGATGTCCCATATGTCCCTAACGTCCCAGACGTCCTATAAGTCCCATATGTCCCTAACGTCCCAGACGTCCTAGATGTCTCATATGTCCCTAACGTCCCAGACGTCTCAGACGTCCTATATGCCCCATATGTCTCTAACGTCTCAGACGTCTTAGATGTCCTATACGTCCCTAACGTCACATATGGCCTTAACGTCCCAGACGTATCAGATGTCTCATATGTACCTAACGTCCCAGACGTCCCATATGTCCCATATGTCCCTAACGTCCCGGACGTCCTAAATGTTCTATATGTCCCTAACGTCCGAGACGTCGCAGATGTCCCATATGTCCCTAACGTCCCAGACGTCCCAGATGTCTCATATGTCCCTAACGTCCCAGACGTCTCATATGTCCCATATGTCCCTAACGTCCCGGACGTCCTAAATGTTCTATATGTCCCTAACGTCCCAGACGTCGCAGATGTCCTATATGACCCTAACGCCCCAGATGTCCCAGACGTTTTAGATGTCCCATATGTCTCTAACGTCCAAGACTTCCTAGATGTCCTATATGTCCCTAACGTCCCAGACGTCCCAGATGTCTAATAAGTCCCAGACGTCCTAGATGTTTCATATGTTCCTAACGTCCCAGACGTCCTAGAAGTCCCATATGTCCCTAACGTCCCAGAAGTCCTAAATGTCTTATATGTCCCTAACGTCCCAGACGTCCCAGATGTCCCATACGTCCCTAACGTCCAAGACGTCCTAAATGTTCCATATGTCCCTAACGTCCCAGACGTCCCAGGTGTCCCATACGTCCCAGAAGACCTAGATGTCCCATACGTCCCTAACGTCCAAGACGTCCTAAATGTCCCATATGTCCCATATGTCCCATATGTCCCTAACGTCCCAGACGTCCTAAATGTTCTATATATCCCTAACGTCCCAGACGTCCCAGATGTCCCATAAGTCCCAGACGTCCCAGACGTCCTAGTTGTCTCATATGTCCCTAACATCCAAGACGTCCTAGATGTCCCATATGTCCCTAACGTCCCAGACGACCCAGACGTGCAAAATATTCCATACGTCCCAGACGTCCTAGATGTCCCACATGTTCCTAACGTTCCAGACGTACCAGACGTCCCAGATATCCCAGACTTCGCAAACGTTCCAGACGTTTCAGATGTCCTAGATGTCCCATATGTTCCTAACGTCCCAGACGTCCTAAATGTCACATATATGCCTAACGTCCGAGACGTTCTAGATGTCCTATATGTTAATAACGTCCCAGACGTCCCAGACGTCTTAGATGTCCCATATGTCCCTAACGTCCCAAAATACCAGATGTCCCATATGTCCCTAACGTCTCAGACGTTCTAGATGTCCCATATGTCCCTAACGTCGCTGACGTCCCAGATGTCCCATATGTCCCTAACGTCCCAGACGTCCCAGATGCCCCATATGTCTTTAACGTCCTAGACGTCCCAGATGTCCCATATGTCCCTAACGTCCCAGACGTCCTAGATGTCCCATATGTCCCTAACGTCCCAGACGTCCCAGACGTACTTGATGACCCATACGTCCCAGACGTCCTAGATGTCCCATATGTCCCTAACGTCCCAGACGTCCTATAAGTCCCATATGTCCCTAACGTCCCAGACGTCCTAGATGTCTCATATGTCCCTAACGTCCCAGACGTCTCAGACGTCCTATATGCCCCATATGTCTCTAACGTCTCAGACGTCTTAGATGTCCTATACGTCCCTAACGTCACATATGGCCTTAACGTCCCAGACGTATCAGATGTCTCATATGTCCCTAACGTCCCAGACGTCCCATATGTCCCATATGTCCCTAACGTCCCGGACGTCCTAAATGTTCTATATGTCCCTAACGTCCGAGACGTCGCAGATGTCCCATATGTCCCTAACGTCCCAGACGTCCCAGATGTCTCATATGTCCCTAACGTCCCAGACGTCTCATATGTCCCATATGTCCCTAACGTCCCGGACGTACTAAATGTTCTATATGTCCCTAACGTCCCAGACGTCGCAGATGTCCTATATGTCCCTAACGCCCCAGATGTCCCAGACGTTTTAGATGTCCCATATGTCTCTAACGTCCAAGACTTCCTAGATGTCCTATATGTCCCTAACGTCCCAGACGTCCCAGATGTCTAATAAGTCCCAGACGTCCTAGATGTTTCATATGTTCCTAACGTCCCAGACGTCCTAGAAGTCCCATATGTCCCTAACGTCCCAGAAGTCCTAAATGTCTTATATGTCCCTAACGTCCCAGACGTCCCAGATGTCCCATATGTCCTTAACGTCCCAGACGTCCCAGACGTCCTAGATGTCCCATACGTCCCTAACGTCCAAGACGTCCTAAATGTTCCATATGTCCCTAACGTCCCAGACGTCCCAGGTGTCCCATACGTCCCAGAAGACCTAGATGTCCCATATGTCCCTAACGTCCCAGACGTCCTAGAAGTCCCATATGTCCCTAACGTCCCAGACGTCCTAAATGTCCTATATGTCCCTAACGTTCCAGACGTCCCAGATGTCCCATATGTCCCTAACGTCCCAGACGTCCCAGACGTCCTAGATGTCCCATATGTTCCTAACGTCCAAGATGTCCTAGATGTCCCATTTGTCCCTAACGTCCCAGACGTCCCAGACGTCCAAAATATCCCATACGTCCCAGACGTCCTAGATGTCCCACATATCCCTAACGTCCCAGACGTACCAGACGTCCCAGATATCCCAGACTTCGCAAACGTTCCAGACGTTTCAGATGTCCTAGATGTCCCATATGTTCCTAACGTCCCAGACGTCCTAAATGTCACATATGTCCCTAACGTCCGAGACGTTCTAGATGTCCTATATGTTAGTAACGTCCCAGACGTCCCAGACGTCTTAGATGTCCCATATGTCCCTAACGTCCCAGAATCCCAGATGTCCCATATGTCCCTAACGTCCCAGATGTCCGAGACATCTAATATGTCCCATATGTCTCAGACGTTCTAGATGTCCCATATGTCCCTAACGTCGCTGACGTCCCAGATGTCCCATATGTCCCTAACGTCCCAGACATCCCAGATGCCCTATATGTCTTTAACGTCCTAGACGTCCCAGAATTCCCATATGTCCCTAACGTCCCAGATGTCCCATACGTCCTAGATGTCCCATACGTCCCTAACGTCCAAGACGTCCCAGATGTCCCATATGTCTCTAACGTCCCAGACGTCCCATATGTCACATACGTCCCAGATGTCCTAGATGTCCCATATGCCCCTAACGTCCCAGACCACCTAGAAGTCCCATATGTCCCTAACGTCCCAGACGTCCTAAATGTCCTATATGTCCCTAACGTCCCAGACGTCCCAGATGACCCATATGTCCCTAACGTCCCAGACGTCCCAGATGCCCCATATGTCTCTAACGTCCCAGACATCCCAGATGTCCCATATGTCCCTAACGTCCCAGACGTCCCAGACGTCCTAGATGTCCCATATGTCCCTAACGTCCCAGACGTCCCTGACGTCCAAAATACCTCATACGTCCCAGACGTTCTAGATGTCCCACATATCCCTAACGTCCCAGACGTACCAGACGTCCCAGATATCCCAGACTTCGCAAACGTCCCAGAAGTTTCAGATGTCCTAGATGTCCCATATGTTCCTAACGTCCCAGACGTCCTAGATGTCACATATGTCCCTAACGTCCGAGACGTTCTAGATGTCCTATATGGTAATAACGTCCCAGACGTCCCAGACGCATTAGATGTCCCATATGTCCCTAACGTCCCAGAATCCCAGATGTCCCATATGTCCCTAACGTCCCAGACGTCTCAGACATCTAATATGTCCCATATGTCCCTAACGTCTCAGACGTCCTGGATGTCCCATATGTCCCTAACGTCGCTGACGTCCCAGATGTCCCATATGTCCCTAATGTCCCAGACGTCCCAGATGTCCCATATGTCCCATATGTCCCATCTGCCCCTAACGTCCCAGACGTCCCAGATGCCCCATATGTCTCTAACGTCCCAGACGTCCCAGATGTCCCATATGTCCCTAACGTCCCAGACGTCCCAGACGTCCTAGATGTTCCATATGTCCCTAACGTCCCAGACGTCCCAGACGTCCTAGATGTCCCACATATCCCTAACGTCTCAGACGTACCAGACGTCCCAGATATCCCAGACTTCGCAAACGTCCCAGAAGTTTCAGATGTCCTAGATGTCCCATATGTTCGTAACGTCCCAGACGTCCTAGATGTCACATATGTCCCTAACGTCCGAGACGTTCTAGATGTCCTATATGTTAATAACGTCCCAGACGTCCCAGACGCATTAGATGTTCCATATGTCCCTAACGTCCCAGAATCCCAGATGTCCCATATGTCCCTAACGTCCCAGACGTCTCAGACATCTAATATGTCCCATATGTCCATAACGTCTCAGACGTCCTGGATGTCCCATATGTCCCTAACGTCTCAGACGTCCTGGATGTCCCATATGTCCCTAACGTCAAAAACGTCCCAGATGTCCCACATGTCCCTAACGTCCCAGACGTCCCAGATGCCCCATATGTCCCTAACGTCCCAGATGTCCCATATGTCCCTAACGTCCCAGAAGTCCCAGACGTCCAAAATATCCCATACGTCCCAGACGTCCTAGATGTCCCACATATCCCTAACGTCCCAGACGTTCCAGACGTCCCAGATATCCCAGACTTCGCAAACGTTCCAGACGTTTCAGATGTCCTAGATGTCCCATATGTTCCTAACGTCCCAGACGTCCTAAATGTCACATATGTCCCTAACGTCCGAGACGTTCTAGATGTCCTATATGTTAGTAACGTCCCAGACGTCCCAGACGTCTTAGATGTCCCATATGTCCCTAACGTCCCAGAATCCCAGATGTCCCATATGTCCCTAACGTCCCAGATGTCCGAGACATCTAATATGTCCCATATGTCTCAGACGTTCTAGATGTCCCATATGTCCCTAACGTCGCTGACGTCCCAGATGTCCCATATGTCCCTAACGTCCCAGACATCCCAGATGCCCTAAATGTCTTTAACGTCCTAGACGTCCCAGAATTCCCATATGTCCCTAACGTCCCAGATGTCCCATACGTCCTAGATGTCCCATATGTCTCTAACGTCCAAGACGTCCCAGATGTCCCATATGTCTCTAACGTCCCAGACGTCCCACATGTCACATACGTCCCAGATGTGCTAGATGTCCCATATGCCCCTAACGTCCCAGACCACCTAGAAGTCCCATATGTCCCTAACGTCCCAGACGTCCTAAATGTCCTATATGTCCCTAACGTCCCAGACGTCCCAGATGACCCATATGTCCCTAACGTCCCAGACGTCCCAGATGCCCCATATGTCTCTAACGTCCCAGACATCCCAGATGTCCCATATGTCCCTAACGTCCCAGACGTCCCAGACGTCCTAGATGTCCCATATGTCCCTAACGTCCAAGACGTCCCTGACGTCCAAAATACCTCATACGTCCCAGACGTTCTAGATGTTGCACATATCCCTAACGTCCCAGACGTACCAGACGTCCCAGATATCCCAGACTTCGCAAACGTCCCAGAAGTTTCAGATGTCCTAGATGTCCCATATGTTCCTAACGTCCCAGACGTCCTAGATGTCACATATGTCCCTAACGTCCGAGACGTTCTAGATGTCCTATATGGTAATAACGTCCCAGACGTCCCAGACGCATTAGATGTCCCATATGTCCCTAACGTCCGTGAATCCCAGATGTCCCATATGTCCCTAACGTCCCAGACGTCTCAGACATCTAATATGTCCCATATGTCCCTAACGTCTCAGACGTCCTGGATGTCCCATATGTCCCTAACGTCGCTGACGTCCCAGATGTCCCATATGTCCCTAATGTCCCAGACTTCCCAGATGTCCCATATGTCCCATCTGCCCCTAACGTCCCAGACGTCCCAGATGCCCCATATGTCTCTAACGTCCCAGACGTCCCAGATGTCCCATATGTCCCTAACGTCCCAGACGTCCCAGACGTCCTAGATGTTCCATATGTCCCTAACGTCCCAGACGTCCCAGACGTCCAAAATACCTCATACGTCCCAGACGTCCTAGATGTCCCACATATCCCTAACGTCCCAGACGTACCAGACGTCCCAGATATCCCAGACTTTGCAAACGTCCCAGAAGTTTCAGATGTCCTAGATGTCCCATATGTTCCTAACGTCCCAGACGTCCTAGATGTCACATATGTCCCTAACGTCCGAGACGTTCTAGATGTCCTATATGTTAATAACGTCCCAGACGTCCCAGACGCATTAGATGTCCCATATGTCCCTAACGTCCCAGAATCCCAGATGTCCCTAACGTCCCAGACGTCTCAGACATCTAATATGTCCCATATGTCCATAACGTCTCAGACGTCCTGGATGTCCCATATGTCCCTAACGTCTCAGACGTCCTGGATGTCCCATATGTCCCTAACGTCAAAAACGTCCCAGATGTCCCACATGTCCCTAACGTCCCAGACGTCCCAGATGCCCCATATGTCCCTAACGTCCCAGATGTCCCATATGTCCCTAACGTCCCAGAAGTCCCAGACGTCCTAAATGTCCCATATGTCCCTAACGTCCAAGACGTCCTAGATGTCCCATATGTCCCTAACGTCCCAGACGTCCCAGACGTCCAAAATATCCCATACGTCCCAGACGTCCTAGATGTCCCACATGTCTTTAACGTCCCAGACGTACCAGACGTCCCAGATATCCCAGACTTCGCCAACGTCCCAGACGTTTCAGTTGTCCTAGATGTCCCATATGTTCCTAATGTCCCAGACGTCCTAGATGTCACATATGTCCCTAACGTCCGAGACGTTCTAGATGTCTTATATGTTAATATAGTCCCAGACGTCTTAGATGTCCCATATGTCCCTAACGTCCCAGAATCCCAGATGTCCCATATGTCCCTAACGTCCCAGTAGTCCCAGACATCTAATATGTCCCATATGTCCCTAACGTCTCAGACGTCCTAGATGTCCCATATGTCCCTAACGTCGCTGACGTCCCAGAAGTCCCATATGTCCTTAACGTCCCAGACGTCCCAGATGTCCTAGATGTCCCATATGTCCCTAACGTCCCAGAGGTCCTAGATGTCCCGTATGTCCCTAACGTCCCAGACGTCCTAGATGTCCCATATGTCCCTAACGTCCAAGACGTCTCAGACGTCCTTGATGACCCATACGTCCCAGACGTCCTCAATGTTCCATATGTCCCTAACGTCCAAAACGTCCTAGATGTTCCATATGTCCCTAACATCCAAGTCGTCCTAAAAGTCCCATATGTCCCTAATGACCCAGACGTCTCAGACGACCTATATGTCCCATATGTCCCTAACGTCTCAGACATCCTAGATGTCCCATATGTCCTTAACGTCCCAGACGTCCCAAACTTTCTAGTTGTCCCATATGTCCCTAACGTGCCAGACGTCTTAGACGCCCCATATTTCTCTAACGTTCCAGACGTCCTAGATGTCTTATATGTTTTTAACGTCCCAGACGTCTCAGACGTCCTTGATGACCCATACGTCCCAGACGTCCTAGATGTCCCATATGTCTCTAACGTCCCAGACGTCCTAAAAGCTTCATATGTCCCTAACGTCCTAGACGTCCAAGATGTCCCATATGTCCCTAACGTCCCAGACGTCCTAAAAGTCCCATATGTCCCTAACGTCTCAGACGTCCTTGATGACCCATACGTCCCAAGCGTCCTAGATGTCCCATATGTCCCTAACGTCTCAGACGGCCTATATGTCCCATATGTCCCTAACGTCTCAGACGTCTTCGATGTCCTATACGTCCCTAACGTCCCATATGTCCCTAACGCCCCAGACGTCCTATATGTCCCATATGTTCATAACGTCCCAGACGTCTCAGACGTCCTTGATGACCCATACGTCCCAGACGTCCTAGATGTCCCATATGTCCCTAACGTCCCAGACGTCCTAAAAGTCCCATATGTCCCTAACGTCCCAGACGTCCTAGATGTCCCATATGTCCCTAACGTCCCAGACGTACTAAAAGTCCCATATGTCCCTAACGTCTTAGACGTCCTTGATGACCCATACGTCCCAGACGTTCTAGATGTCCCATATGTCCCTAACGTCTCAGACGTCCTATATGTCCCATATGTCCCTAACGTCTCAGACGTCTTAGATGTCCTATACGTCCCTAACGTCCCATTTGTCCCTAACGTCCCAGACGTCCTAAATGTCCTATATGTCCCTAACGTCACAGACGTCCCAAATGTCCCATATGTCTTTAACGTCCCAGACGTCCCAGATGGCCCATATGTCTTTAACGTCCTAGACGTCCCAGATGTCCCATATGTCCCTAGCGTCCCAGATGTCCCAGACGTCCTAGATGTCCCATATGTCCCTACCGTCTAAGACGTCCTAGATGTCCCATATGTCCTTAACGTCAAAAACGTCCCAGATGGCCCATATGTCTTTAACGTTCTAGACGTCCCAGATGGCCCATATGTCTTTAACGTCCTAGACGTCCCAGATGTCCCATATGTCCCTAGCGTCCCAGACGTCCCAGACGTCCTAGACGTCTTTTATGTCCCTACCGTCCCAGACGTCGCAGATGTCCCTTATGTCCCTAACGTCCCAAACGTCCCACATGTCCTATATGAACCTAACGTCAGAGACGTCCCAAACGTCCTTGATGACCCATACGTCACAGACGCCCTAGATGTCCCATATGTCCCTAACGTCCCAGACATCCCAGATGCCCTATATGTCTTTAACGTCCTAGACGTCCCAGAATTCCCATATGTCCCTAACGTCCCAGATGTCCCATACGTCCTAGATGTCCCATATGTCCCTAACGTCCAAGACGTCCCAGATGTCCCATATGTCTCTAACGTCCCAGACGTCCCACATGTCACATACGTCCCAGATGTCCTAGATGTCCCATATGCCCCTAACGTCCCAGACCACCTAGAAGTCCCATATGTCCCTAACGTCCCAGACGTCCTAAATGTCCTATATGTCCCTAACGTCCCAGACGTCCCAGATGACCCATATGTCCCTAACGTCCCAGACGTCCCAGATGCCCCATATGTCTCTAACGTCCCAGACATCCCAGATGTCCCATATGTCCCTAACGTCCCAGACGTCCCAGACGTCCTAGATGTCCCATATGTCCCTAACGTCCCAGACGTCCCTGACGTCCAAAATACCTCATACGTCCCAGACGTTCTAGATGTCCCACATATCCCTAACGTCCCAGACGTACCAGACGTCCCAGATATCCCAGACTTCGCAAACGTCCCAGAAGTTTCAGATGTCCTAGTTGTCCCATATGTTCCTAACGTCCCAGACGTCCTAGATGTCACATATGTCCCTAACGTCCGAGACGTTCTAGATGTCCTATATGGTAATAACGTCCCAGACGTCCCAGACGCATTAGATGTCCCATATGTCCCTAACGTCCCAGAATCCCAGATGTCCCATATGTCCCTAACGTCCCAGACGTCTCAGACATCTAATATGTCCCATATGTCCCTAACGTCTCAGACGTCCTGGATGTCCCATATGTCCCTAACGTCGCTGACGTCCCAGATGTCCCATATGTCCCTAATGTCCCAGACGTCCCAGATGTCCCATATGTCCCATATGTCCCATCTGCCCCTAACGTCCCAGACGTCCCAGATGCCCCATATGTCTCTAACGTCCCAGACGTCCCAGATGTCCCATATGTCCCTAACGTCCCAGACGTCCCAGACGTCCTAGATGTTCCATATGTCCCTAACGTCCCAGACGTCCCAGTCGTCCAAAATACCTCATACGTCCCAGACGTCCTAGATGTCCCACATATCCCTAACGTCCCAGACGTACCAGACGTCCCAGATATCCCAGACTTCGCAAACGTCCCAGAAGTTTCAGATGTCCTAGATGTCCCATATGTTCGTAACGTCCCAGACGTCCTAGATGTCACATATGTCCCTAACGTCCGAGACGTTCTAGATGTCCTATATGTTAATAACGTCCCAGACGTCCCAGACGCATTAGATGTCCCATATGTCCCTAACGTCCCAGAATCCCAGATGTCCCATATGTCCCTAACGTCCCAGACGTCTCAGACATCTAATATATCCCATATGTCCATAACGTCTCAGACGTCCTGGATGTCCCATATGTCCCTAACGTCTCAGACGTCCTGGATGTCCCATATGTCCCTAACGTCAAAAACGTCCCAGATGTCCCACATGTCCCTAACGTCCCAGACGTCCCAGATGCCCCATATGTCCCTAACGTCCCAGATGTCCCATATGTCCCTAACGTCCCAGAAGTCCCAGACGTCCAAAATATCCCATACGCCCCAGACGTCCTAGATGTCCCACATATCCCTAACGTCCCAGACGTACCAGACGTCCCAGATATCCCAGACTTCGCAAACGTTCCAGACGTTTCAGATGTCCTAGATGTCCCATATGTTCCTAACGTCCCAGACGTCCTAAATGTCACATATGTCCCTAACGTCCGAGACGTTCTAGATGTCCTATATGTTAGTAACGTCCCAGACGTCCCAGACGTCTTAGATGTCCCATATGTCCCTAACGTCCCAGAATCCCAGATGTCCCATATGTCCCTAACGTCCCAGATGTCCGAGACATCTAATATGTCCCATATGTCTCAGACGTTCTAGATGTCCCATATGTCCCTAACGTCGCTGACGTCCCAGATGTCCCATATGTCCCTAACGTCCCAGACATCCCAGATGCCCTAAATGTCTTTAACGTCCTAGACGTCCCAGAATTCCCATATGTCCCTAACGTCCCAGATGTCCCATACGTCCTAGATGTCCCATATGTCTCTAACGTCCAAGACGTCCCAGATGTCCCATATGTCTCTAACGTCCCAGACGTCCCACATGTCACATACGTCCCAGATGTCCTAGATGTCCCATATGCCCCTAACGTCCCAGACCACCTAGAAGTCCCATATGTCCCTAACGTCCCAGACGTCCTAAATGTCCTATATGTCCCTAACGTCCCAGACGTCCCAGATGACCCATATGTCCCTAACGTCCCAGACGTCCCAGATGCCCCATATGTCTCTAACGTCCAAGACATCCCAGATGTCCCATATGTCCCTAACGTCCCAGACGTCCCCGACGTCCTAGATGTCCCATATGTCCCTACCGTCCCAGACGTCCCTGACGTCCAAAATACCTCATACGTCCCAGACGTTCTAGATGTTGCACATATCCCTAACGTCCCAGACGTACCAGACGTCCCAGATATCCCAGACTTCGCAAACTTCCCAGAAGTTTCAGATGTCCTAGATGTCCCATATGTTCCTAACGTCCCAGACGTCCTAGATGTCACATATGTCCCTAACGTCCGAGACGTTCTAGATGTCCTATATGGTAATAACGTCCCAGACGTCCCAGACGCATTAGATGTCCCATATGTCCCTAACGTCCGTGAATCCCAGATGTCCCATATGTCCCTAACGTCCCAGACGTCTCAGACATCTAATATGTCCCATATGTCCCTAACGTCTCAGACGTCCTGGATGTCCCATATGTCCCTAACGTCGCTGACGTCCCAGATGTCCCATATGTCCCTAATGTCCCAGACGTCCCAGATGTCCCATATGTCCCATATGTCCCATCTGCCCCTAACGTCCCAGACGTCCCAGATGCCCCATATGTCTCTAACGTCCCAGACGTCCCAGATGTCCCATATGTCCCTAACGTCCCAGACGTCCCAGACGTCCTAGATGTTCCATATGTCCCTAACGTCCCAGACGTCCCAGACGTCCAAAATACCTCATACGTCCCAGACGTCCTAGATGTCCCACATATCCCTAACGTCCCAGACGTACCAGACGTCCCAGATAACCCAGACTTTGCAAACGTCCCAGAAGTTTCAGATGTCCTAGATGTCCCATATGTTCCTAACGTCCCAGACGTCCTAGATGTCACATATGTCCCTAACGTCCGAGACGTTCTAGATGTCCTATATGTTAATAACGTCCCAGACGTCCCAGACGCATTAGATGTCCCATATGTCCCTAACGTCCCAGAATCCCAGATGTCCCTAACGTCCCAGACGTCTCAGACATCTAATATGTCCCATATGCCCATAACGTCTCAGACGTCCTGGATGTCCCATATGTCCCTAACGTCTCAGACGTCCTGGATGTCCCATATGTCCCTAACGTCCCAGAATCCCAGATGTCCCTAACGTCCCAGACGTCTCAGACATCTAATATGTCCCATATGTCCATAACGTCTCAGACGTCCTGGATGTCCCATATGTCCCTAACGTCTCAGACGTCCTGGATGTCCCATATGTCCCTAACGTCAAAAACGTCCCAGATGTCCCACATGTCCCTAACGTCCCAGACGTCCCAGATGCCCCATATGTCCCTAACGTCCCAGATGTCCCATATGTCCCTAACGTCCCAGAAGTCCCAGACGTCCTAAATGTCCCATATGTCCCTAACGTCCAAGACGTCCTAGATGTCCCATATGTCCCTAACGTCCCAGACGTCCCAGACGTCCAAAATATCCCATACGTCCCAGACGTCCTAGATGTCCCACATGTCTTTAACGTCCCAGACGTACCAGACGTCCCAGATATCCCAGACTTCGCCAACGTCCCAGACGTTTCAGTTGTCCTAGATGTCCCATATGTTCCTAATGTCCCAGACGTCCTAGATGTCACATATGTCCCTAACGTCCGAGACGTTCTAGATGTCTTATATGTTAATATAGTCCCAGACGTCTTAGATGTCCCATATGTCCCTAACGTCCCAGAATCCCAGATGTCCCATATGTCCCTAACGTCCCAGTAGTCCCAGACATCTAATATGTCCCATATGTCCCTAACGTCTCAGACGTCCTAGATGTCCCATATGTCCCTAACGTCGCTGACGTCCCAGAAGTCCCATATGTCCTTAACGTCCCAGACGTCCCAGATGTCCTAGATGTCCCATATGTCCCTAACGTCCCAGAGGTCCTAGATGTCCCGTATGTCCCTAACGTCCCAGACGTCCTAGATGTCCCATATGTCCCTAACGTCCAAGACGTCTCAGACGTCCTTGATGACCCATACGTCCCAGACGTCCTCAATGTTCCATATGTCCCTAACGTCCCAGACGTCCTGAAAGTCCCATATGTCCCTAACGTCCAAAACGTCCTAGATGTTCCATATGTCCCTAACATCCCAGTCGTCCTAAAAGTCCCATATGTCCCTAATGACCCAGACGTCTCAGACGACCTATATGTCCCATATGTCCCTAACGTCTCAGACATCCTAGATGTCCCATATGTCCTTAACGTCCCAGACGTCCCAAACTTTCTAGTTGTCCCATATGTCCCTAACGTGCCAGACGTCTTAGACGCCCCATATTTCTCTAACGTTCCAGACGTCCTAGATGTCTTATATGTTTTTAACGTCCCAGACGTCTCAGACGTCCTTGATGACCCATACGTCCCAGACGTCCTAGATGTCCCATATGTCTCTAACGTCCCAGACGTCCTAAAAGTTCCATATGTCCCTAACGTCCTAGACGTCCAAGATGTCCCATATGTCCCTAACGTCCCAGACGTCCTAAAAGTCCCATATGTCCCTAACGTCTCAGACGTCCTTGATGACCCATACGTCCCAAGCGTCCTAGATGTCCCATATGTCCCTAACGTCTCAGACGGCCTATATGTCCCATATGTCCCTAACGTCTCAGACGTCTTCGATGTCCTATACGTCCCTAACGTCCCATATGTCCCTAACGCCCCAGACGTCCTATATGTCCCATATGTTCATAACGTCCCAGACGTCTCAGACGTCCTTGATGACCCATACGTCCCAGACGTCCTAGATGTCCCATATGTCCCTAACGTCCCAGACGTCCTAAAAGTCCCATATGTCCCTAACGTCCCAGACGTCCTAGATGTCCCATATGTCCCTAACGTCCCAGACGTACTAAAAGTCCCATATGTCCCTAACGTCTTAGACGTCCTTGATGACCCATACGTCCCAGACGTTCTAGATGTCCCATATGTCCCTAACGTCTCAGACGTCCTATATGTCCCATATGTCCCTAACGTCTCAGACGTCTTAGATGTCCTATACGTCCCTAACGTCCCATTTGTCCCTAACGTCCCAGACGTCCTAAATGTCCTATATGTCCCTAACGTCACAGACGTCCCAAATGTCCCATATGTCTTTAACGTCCCAGACGTCCCAGATGGCCCATATGTCTTTAACGTCCTAGACGTCCCAGATGTCCCATATGTCCCTAGCGTCCCAGATGTCCCAGACGTCCTAGATGTCCCATATGTCCCTACCGTCTAAGACGTCCTAGATGTCCCATATGTCCTTAACGTCAAAAACGTCCCAGATGGCCCATATGTCTTTAACGTTCTAGACGTCCCAGATGGCCCATATGTCTTTAACGTCCTAGACGTCCCAGATGTCCCATATGTCCCTAGCGTCCCAGACGTCCCAGACGTCCTAGACGTCTTTTATGTCCCTACCGTCCCAGACGTCGCAGATGTCCCTTATGTCCCTAACGTCCCAAACGTCCCACATGTCCTATATGAACCTAACGTCAGAGACGTCCCAAACGTCCTTGATGACCCATACGTCACAGACGCCCTAGATGTCCCATATGTCCCTAACGTCCCAGACATCCCAGATGCCCTATATGTCTTTAACGTCCTAGACGTCCCAGAATTCCCATATGTCCCTAACGTCCCAGATGTCCCATACGTCCTAGATGTCCCATATGTCCCTAACGTCCAAGACGGCCCAGATGTCCCATATGTCTCTAACGTCCCAGACGTCCCACATGTCACATACGTCCCAGATGTCCTAGATGTCCCATATGCCCCTAACGTCCCAGACCACCTAGAAGTCCCATATGTCCCTAACGTCCCAGACGTCCTAAATGTCCTATATGTCCCTAACGTCCCAGACGTCCCAGATGACCCATATGTCCCTAACGTCCCAGACGTCCCAGATGCCCCATATGTCTCTAACGTCCCAGACATCCCAGATGTCCCATATGTCCCTAACGTCCCAGACGTCCCAGACGTCCTAGATGTCCCATATGTCCCTAACGTCCCAGACGTCCCTGACGTCCAAAATACCTCATACGTCCCAGACGTTCTAGATGTCCCACATATCCCTAACGTCCCAGACGTACCAGACGTCCCAGATATCCCAGACTTCGCAAACGTCCCAGAAGTTTCAGATGTCCTAGTTGTCCCATATGTTCCTAACGTCCCAGACGTCCTAGATGTCACATATGTCCCTAACGTCCGAGACGTTCTAGATGTCCTATATGGTAATAACGTCCCAGACGTCCCAGACGCATTAGATGTCCCATATGTCCCTAACGTCCCAGAATCCCAGATGTCCCATATGTCCCTAACGTCCCAGACGTCTCAGACATCTAATATGTCCCATATGTCCCTAACGTCTCAGACGTCCTGGATGTCCCATATGTCCCTAACGTCGCTGACGTCCCAGATGTCCCATATGTCCCTAATGTCCCAGACGTCCCAGATGTCCCATATGTCCCATATGTCCCATCTGCCCCTAACGTCCCAGACGTCCCAGATGCCCCATATGTCTCTAACGTCCCAGACGTCCCAGATGTCCCATATGTCCCTAACGTCCCAGACGTCCCAGACGTCCTAGATGTTCCATATGTCCCTAACGTCCCAGACGTCCCAGTCGTCCAAAATACCTCATACGTCCCAGACGTCCTAGATGTCCCACATATCCCTAACGTCCCAGACGTACCAGACGTCCCAGATATCCCAGACTTCGCAAACGTCCCAGAAGTTTCAGATGTCCTAGATGTCCCATATGTTCGTAACGTGCCAGACGTCCTAGATGTCACATATGTCCCTAACGTCCGAGACGTTCTAGATGTCCTATATGTTAATAACGTCCCAGACGTCCCAGACGCATTAGATGTCCCATATGTCCCTAACGTCCCAGAATCCAAGATGTCCCATATGTCCCTAACGTCCCAGACGTCTCAGACATCTAATATATCCCATATGTCCATAACGTCTCAGACGTCCTGGATGTCCCATATGTCCCTAACGTCTCAGACGTCCTGGATGTCCCATATGTCCCTAACGTCAAAAACGTCCCAGATGTCCCACATGTCCCTAACGTCCCAGACGTCCCAGATGCCCCATATGTCCCTAACGTCCCAGATGTCCCATATGTCCCTAACGTCCCAGAAGTCCCAGACGTCCAAAATATCCCATACGCCCCAGACGTCCTAGATGTCCCACATATCCCTAACGTCCCAGACGTACCAGACGTCCCAGATATCCCAGACTTCGCAAACGTTCCAGACGTTTCAGATGTCCTAGATGTCCCATATGTTCCTAACGTCCCAGACGTCCTAAATGTCACATATGTCCCTAACGTCCGAGACGTTCTAGATGTCCTATATGTTAGTAACGTCCCAGACGTCCCAGACGTCTTAGATGTCCCATATGTCCCTAACGTCCCAGAATCCCAGATGTCCCATATGTCCCTAACGTCCCAGATGTCCGAGACATCTAATATGTCCCATATGTCTCAGACGTTCTAGATGTCCCATATGTCCCTAACGTCGCTGACGTCCCAGATGTCCCATATGTCCCTAACGTCCCAGACATCCCAGATGCCCTAAATGTCTTTAACGTCCTAGACGTCCCAGAATTCCCATATGTCCCTAACGTCCCAGATGTCCCATACGTCCTAGATGTCCCATATGTCTCTAACGTCCAAGACGTCCCAGATGTCCCAAATGTCTCTAACGTCCCAGACGTCCCACATGTCACATACGTCCCAGATGTCCTAGATGTCCCATATGCCCCTAACGTCCCAGACCACCTAGAAGTCCCATATGTCCCTAACGTAACAGACGTCCTAAATGTCCTATATGTCCCTAACGTCCCAGACGTCCCAGATGACCCATATGTCCCTAACGTCCCAGACGTCCCAGATGCCCCATATGTCTCTAACGTCCCAGACATCCCAGATGTCCCATATGTCCCTAACGTCCCAGACGTCCCCGACGTCCTAGATGTCCCATATGTCCCTACCGTCCCAGACGTCCCTGACGTCCAAAATACCTCATACGTCCCAGACGTTCTAGATGTTGCACATATCCCTAACGTCCCAGACGTACCAGACGTCCCAGATATCCCAGACTTCGCAAACTTCCCAGAAGTTTCAGATGTCCTAGATGTCCCATATGTTCCTAACGTCCCAGACGTCCTAGATGTCACATATGTCCCTAACGTCCGAGACGTTCTAGATGTCCTATATGGTAATAACGTCCCAGACGTCCCAGACGCATTAGATGTCCCATATGTCCCTAACGTCCGTGAATCCCAGATGTCCCATATGTCCCTAACGTCCCAGACGTCTCAGATATCTAATATGTCCCATATGTCCCTAACGTCTCAGACGTCCTGGATGTCCCATATGTCCCTAACGTCGCTGACGTCCCAGATGTCCCATATGTCCCTAATGTCCCAGACGTCCCAGATGTCCCATATGTCCCATATGTCCCATCTGCCACTAACGTCCCAGACGTCCCAGATGCCCCATATGTCTCTAACGTCCCAGACGTCCCAGATGTCCCATATGTCCCTAACGTCCCAGACGTCCCAGACGTCCTAGATGTTCCATATGTCCCTAACGTCCCAGACGTCCCAGACGTCCAAAATACCTCATACGTCCCAGACGTCCTAGATGTCCCACATATCCCTAACGTCCCAGACGTACCAGACGTCCCAGATATCCCAGACTTTGCAAACGTCCCAGAAGTTTCAGATGTCCTAGATGTCCCATATGTTCCTAACGTCCCAGACGTCCTAGATGTCACATATGTCCCTAACGTCCGAGACGTTCTAGATGTCCTATATGTTAATAACGTCCCAGACGTCCCAGACGCATTAGATGTCCCATATGTCCCTAACGTCCCAGAATCCCAGATGTCCCTAACGTCCCAGACGTCTCAGACATCTAATATGTCCCATATGTCCATAACGTCTCAGACGTCCTGGATGTCCCATATGTCCCTAACGTCTCAGACGTCCTGGATGTCCCATATGTCCCTAACGTCAAAAACGTCCCAGATGTCCCACATGTCCCTAACGTCCCAGACGTCCCAGATGCCCCATATGTCCCTAACGTCCCAGATGTCCCATATGTCCCTAACGTCCCAGAAGTCCCAGACGTCCTAAATGTCCCATATGTCCCTAACGTCCAAGACGTCCTAGATGTCCCATATGTCCCTAACGTCCCAGACGTCCCAGACGTCCAAAATATCCCATACGTCCCAGACGTCCTAGATGTCCCACATGTCTTTAACGTCCCAGACGTACCAGACGTCCCAGATATCCCAGACTTCGCCAACGTCCCAGACGTTTCAGTTGTCCTAGATGTCCCATATGTTCCTAATGTCCCAGACGTCCTAGATGTCACATATGTCCCTAACGTCCGAGACGTTCTAGATGTCTTATATGTTAATATAGTCCCAGACGTCTTAGATGTCCCATATGTCCCTAACGTCCCAGAATCCCAGATGTCCCATATGTCCCTAACGTCCCAGTAGTCCCAGACATCTAATATGTCCCATATGTCCCTAACGTCTCAGACGTCCTAGATGTCCCATATGTCCCTAACGTCGCTGACGTCCCAGAAGTCCCATATGTCCTTAACGTCCCAGACGTCCCAGATGTCCTAGATGTCCCATATGTCCCTAACGTCCCAGAGGTCCTAGATGTCCCGTATGTCCCTAACGTCCCAGACGTCCTAGATGTCCCATATGTCCCTAACGTCCAAGACGTCTCAGACGTCCTTGATGACCCATACGTCCCAGACGTCCTCAATGTTCCATATGTCCCTAACGTCTCAGACGTCCTGAAAGTCCCATATGTCCCTAACGTCCAAAACGTCCTAGATGTTCCATATGTCCCTAACATCCCAGTCGTCCTAAAAGTCCCATATGTCCCTAATGACCCAGACGTCTCAGACGACCTATATGTCCCATATGTCCCTAACGTCTCAGACATCCTAGATGTCCCATATGTCCTTAACGTCCCAGACGTCCCAAACTTTCTAGTTGTCCCATATGTCCCTAACGTGCCAGACGTCTTAGACGCCCCATATTTCTCTAACGTTCCAGACGTCCTAGATGTCTTATATGTTTTTAACGTCCCAGACGTCTCAGACGTCCTTGATGACCCATACGTCCCAGACGTCCTAAATGTCCCATATGTCTCTAACGTCCCAGACGTCCTAAAAGTTCCATATGTCCCTAACGTCCTAGACGTCCAAGATGTCCCATATGTCCCTAACGTCCCAGACGTCCTAAAAGTCCCATATGTCCCTAACGTCTCAGACGTCCTTGATGACCCATACGTCCCAAGCGTCCTAGATGTCCCATATGTCCCTAACGTCTCAGACGGCCTATATGTCCCATATGTCCCTAACGTCTCAGACGTCTTCGATGTCCTATACGTCCCTAACGTCCCATATGTCCCTAACGCCCCAGACGTCCTATATGTCCCATATGTTCATAACGTCCCAGACGTCTCAGACGTCCTTGATGACCCATACGTCCCAGACGTCCTAGATGTCCCATATGTCCCTAACGTCCCAGACGTCCTAAAAGTCCCATATGTCCCTAACGTCCCAGACGTCCTAGATGTCCCATATGTCCCTAACGTCCCAGACGTACTAAAAGTCCCATATGTCCCTAACGTCTTAGACGTCCTTGATGACCCATACGTCCCAGACGTTCTAGATGTCCCATATGTCCCTAACGTCTCAGACGTCCTATATGTCCCATATGTCCCTAACGTCTCAGACGTCTTAGATGTCCTATACGTCCCTAACGTCCCATTTGTCCCTAACGTCCCATTTGTCCCTAACGTCCCAGACGTCCTAAATGTCCTATATGTCCCTAACGTCACAGACGTCCCAAATGTCCCATATGTCTTTAACGTCCCAGACGTCCCAGATGGCCCATATGTCTTTAACGTCCTAGACGTCCCAGATGTCCCATATGTCCCTAGCGTCCCAGATGTCCCAGACGTCCTAGATGTCCCATATGTCCCTACCGTCTAAGACGTCCTAGATGTCCCATATGTCCTTAACGTCAAAAACGTCCCAGATGGCCCATATGTCTTTAACGTTCTAGACGTCCCAGATGGCCCATATGTCTTTAACGTCCTAGACGTCCCAGATGTCCCATATGTCCCTAGCGTCCCAGACGTCCCAGACGTCCTAGACGTCTTTTATGTCCCTACCGTCCCAGACGTCGCAGATGTCCCTTATGTCCCTAACGTCCCAAACGTCCCACATGTCCTATATGAACCTAACGTCAGAGACGTCCCAAACGTCCTTGATGACCCATACGTCACAGACGCCCTAGATGTCCCATATGTTCCTAACGTCCCAAACGTCCTAAAAGTCCCATATGTCCCTAACGTCCCAGACGTCCCATATGTCCCATATGTCCCATATGTCCCATATGTCCCTAACGTCCCAGACGTCCCAGATATCTAATATGTCCCTAACGTCCCAGACGTCCCAGATGTCTTAGATGTCCCATATGTCCCTAACATCCCAGACGTCCTAGATGTCCAATATGTCCCTAACGTGCCAGAGGTCCCAGACGTCCTAGATGTAACATATGTCCTTAACGTCCCAGACGTCCTAAAAGTCCCATATGTCCCTAACGTCCCAGACGTCCTAGATGTCCCATATGTCCCTAACGTTTCAGACGTCTTAGATGTCCTATACGTCCCTAACGTCACATATGTCCCTAACGTCCCAGACGTCCCAGTTGTCTCATATGTCCCTAACGTCCCAGACGTCCCATATGTCCCACATGTCCCTAACGTCACGGACGTCCTAAATGTTCTATATGTCCCTAACGTCCCAGACGTCCCAGATGTCCCATATGTCCCTAACGTCCCAGACGTCCCAGATGCCCCATATGGCTTTAACGTCCTAGACGTCCCAGATGTCCTATATGTCCATAACGTCCCAGATGTCCCAGACGTTTTAGATGTCCCATATGTCCCTAACGTCCAAGACTTCCGAAATGTCCCATATGTCCCTAACGTCCCAGACGTGCCAGATGTCCCATAAGTCCCAGACGTCCTAGATGTCCCATATGTCCCTAACGCCCAGACGTCCTAGAAGTCCCATATGTCCCTAACGTCCCAGACGTCCTAAATGTCCTATATGTCCCAAACGTCCCAGACGTCCCAGATGTCCCATATGTCCCTAACGTCTCAGACGTCCCAGACGTCCTAGATGTCCCATATGTCCCTAACGTCCAAGACGTCCTAGACGTTCCATATGTCCCTAACGTCCCAGACGTCACAGATGTCCCATACGGTCAGACGTCCTAGAAGTCCCATATGTCCCTAACGTCCCAGACGTCCTAAATGTCCTATATGTCCCAAACGTCCCAGACGTCCCAGATGTCCCATATGTCCCTAACGTCTCAGACGTCCCAGACGTCCTAGATGTCCCATATGTCCCTAACGTCCAAGACGTCCTAGATGTCCCATATGTCCCTAACGTCCAAGACGTCCTAGATGTCCCATATGTCCCTAACGTCCCAGACGTCCTAGGAGTCCCATATGTCCCTAACGTTCCAGACGTCCTAAATGTCCTATATGTCCCTAACGTCCCAGACGTATCAGATGTCCCATATGTCCCTAACGTCCCAGACGTCCCAGACGTCCTAGTTGTACCATATGTCCCTAACATCCAAGACGTCCTAGATGTGCCATATGTCCCTAACGTCCCAGACGTCCCAGACGTGCAAAATATTCCATACGTCCCAGACGTCCTAAATGTCCCACATGTCCCTAACGTCCCAGACGTACCAGACGTCCCAGATATCCCAGACTTCGCAAACGTTCCAGACGTTTCAGATGGTCTAGATGTCCCATATGTTCCTAACGTTCCAGACGTCCTAAATGTCACATATGTGCCTAACGTCCGAGACGTTCTAGATGTCCTATATGTTAATAACGTCCCAGACGTCCCAGACGTCTTAGATGTCCCATATGTCCCTAACGTCCCAGAATCTCAGATGTCCCATATGTCCCTAGCGTCCCAGACGTCCGAGACATCTAATACGTCCTATATGTCCCTAACGTCTCAGACGTTCTAGATGACCCATATGTCCCTAACGTCGCTGACGTCACAGATGTCTCATATGTCCCTAACGTCGCAGACGTCACAGATGCCCCATATGTCTTTAACGTCCTAGACGTCCAAGATGTCCCATATGTCCCTAACGTCCCAGACGTCCTAGATGTCCCATATGTCCCTAACGTCCCAGACGTCCCAGACGTCCTTGATGACCCATACGTCCCAGACGTCCTAGATGTCCCATATGTCCCTAACGTCCCAGACGTCCTATAAGTCCCATATGTCCCTAACGTCCCAGACGTCCTAGATGTCTCATATGTCCCTAACGTCCCAGACGTCTCAGACGTCCTATATGCCCCATATGTCTCTAACGTCCCAGACGTCTTAGATGTCCTATACGTCCCTAACGTCACATATGGCCTTAATGTCCCAGACGTATCAGATGTCTCATATGTCCCTAACGTCCCAGACGTCCCATATGTCCCATATGTCCCTAACGTCCCGGACGTCCTAAATGTTCTATATGTCCCTAACGTCCGAGACGTCGCAGATGTCCCATATGTCCCTAACGTCCCAGACGTCCCAGATGTCTCATATGTCCCTAACGTCCCAGACGTCTCATATGTCCCATATGTCCCTAACGTCCCGGACGTCCTAAATGTTCTATATGTCCCTAACGTCCCAGACGTCGCAGATGTCCTATATGTCCCTAACGCCCCAGATGTCCCAGACGTTTTAGATGTCCCATATGTCTCTAACGTCCAAGACTTCCTAGATGTCCTATATGTCCCTAACGTCCCAGACGTCCCAGATGTCTAATAAGTCCCAGACGTCCTAGATGTTTCATATGTTCCTAACGTCCCAGACGTCCTAGAAGTCCCATATGTCCCTAACGTCCCAGAAGTCCTAAATGCCTTATATGTCCCTAACGTCCCAGACGTCCCAGATGTCCCATATGTCCCTAACGTCCCAGACGTCCCAGACGTCCTAGATGTCCCATACGTCCCTAACGTCCAAGACGTCCTAAATGTTCCATATGTCCCTAACGTCCCAGACGTCCCAGGTGTCCCATACGTCCCAGAAGACCTAGATGTCCCATACGTCCCTAACGTCCAAGACGTCCTAAATGTCCCATATGTCCCATATGTCCCATATGTCCCTAACGTCCCAGACGTCCTAAATGTTCTATATATCCCTAACGTCCCAGACGTCCCAGATGTCCCATAAGTCCCAGACGTCCAGACGTCCTAGTTGTCTCATATGTCCCTAACATCCAAGACGTCCTAGATGTCCCATATGTCCCTAACGTCCCAGACGACCCAGACGTGCAAAATATTCCATACGTCCCAGACGTCCTAGATGTCCCACATGTTCCTAACGTTCCAGACGTACCAGACGTCCCAGATATCCTAGACTTCGCAAACGTTCCAGACGTTTCAGATGTCCTAGATGTCCCATATGTTCCTAACGTCCCAGACGTCCTAAATGTCACATATGTGCCTAACGTCCGAGACGTTCTAGATGTCCTATATGTTAATAACGTCCCAGACGTCCCAGACGTCTTAGATGTCCCATATGTCCCTAACGTCCCAAAATACCAGATGTCCCATATGTCCCTAACGTCTCAGACGTTCTAGATGTCCCATATGTCCCTAACGTCGCTGACGTCCCAGATGTCCCATATGTCCCTAACGTCCCAGACGTCCCAGATGCCCCATATGTCTTTAACGTCCTAGACGTCCCAGATGTCCCATATGTCCCTAACGTTCCAGACGTCCTAGATGTCCCATATGTCCCTAACGTCCCAGACGTCCCAGACGTCCTTGATGACCCATACGTCCCAGACGTCCTAGATGTCCCATATGTCCCTAACGTCCCAGACGTCCTATAAGTCCCATATGTCCCTAACGTCCCAGACGTCCTAGATGTCTCATATGTCCCTAACGTCCCAGACGTCTCAGACGTCCTATATGCCCCATATGTCTCTAACGTCTCAGACGTCTTAGATGTCCTATACGTCCCTAACGTCACATATGGCCTTAACGTCCCAGACGTATCAGATGTCTCATATGTCCCTAACGTCCCAGACGTCCCATAGGTCCCATATGTCCCTAACGTCCCGGACGTCCTAAATGTTCTATATGTCCCTAACGTCCGAGACGTCGCAGATGTCCCATATGTCCCTAACGTCCCAGACGTCCCAGATGTCTCATATGTCCCTAACGTCCCAGACGTCTCATATGTCCCATATGTCCCTAACGTCCCGGACGTCCTAAATGTTCTATATGTCCCTAACGTCCCAGACGTCGCAGATGTCCTATATGTCCCTAACGCCCCAGATGTCCCAGACGTTTTAGATGTCCCATATGTCTCTAACGTCCAAGACTTCCTAGATGTCCTATATGTCCCTAACGTCCCAGACGTCCCAGATGTCTAATAAGTCCCAGACGTCCTAGATGTTTCATATGTTCCTAACGTCCCAGACGTCCTAGAAGTCCCATATGTCCCTAACGTCCCAGAAGTCCTAAATGTCTTATATGTCCCTAACGTCCCAGACGTCCCAGATGTCCCATATGTCCCTAACGTCCCAGACGTCCCAGACGTCCTAGATGTCCCATACGTCCCTAACGTCCAAGACGTCCTAAATGTTCCATATGTCCCTAACGTCCCAGACGTCCCAGGTGTCCCATACGTCCCAGAAGACCTAGATGTCCCATATGTCCCTAACGTCCCAGACGTCCTAGAAGTCCCATATGTCCCTAACGTCCCAGACGTCCTAAATGTCCTATATGTCCCTAACGTTCCAGACGTCCCAGATGTCCCATATGTCCCTAACGTCCCAGACGTCCTAGATGTCCCATATGTCCCTAACGTTTCAGACGTCTTAGATGTCCTATACGTCCCTAACGTCACATATGTCCCTAACGTCCCAGACGTCCCAGTTGTCTCATATGTCCCTAACGTCCCAGACGTCCCATATGTCCCACATGTCCCTAACGTCACGGACGTCCTAAATGTTCTATATGTCCCTAACGTCCCAGACGTCCCAGATGTCCCATATGTCCCTAACGTCCCAGACGTCCCAGATGCCCCATATGGCTTTAACGTCCTAGACGTCCCAGATGTCCTATATGTCCATAACGTCCCAGATGTCCCAGACGTTTTAGATGTCCCATATGTCCCTAACGTCCAAGACTTCCGAAATGTCCCATATGTCCCTAACGTCCCAGACGTGCCAGATGTCCCATAAGTCCCAGACGTCCTAGATGTCCCATATGTCCCTAACGCCCAGACGTCCTAGAAGTCCCATATGTCCCTAACGTCCCAGACGTCCTAAATGTCCTATATGTCCCAAACGTCCCAGACGTCCCAGATGTCCCATATGTCCCTAACGTCTCAGACGTCCCAGACGTCCTAGATGTCCCATATGTCCCTAACGTCCAAGACGTCCTAGATGTTCCATATGTCCCTAACGTCCCAGACGTCACAGATGTCCCATACGGTCAGACGTCCTAGAAGTCCCATATGTCCCTAACGTCCCAGACGTCCTAAATGTCCTATATGTCCCAAACGTCCCAGACGTCCCAGATGTCCCATATGTCCCTAACGTCTCAGACGTCCCAGACGTCCTAGATGTCCCATATGTCTCTAACGTCCAAGACGTCCTAGATGTCCCATATGTCCCTAACGTCCAAGACGTCCTAGATGTCCCATATGTCCCTAACGTCCCAGACGTCCTAGAAGTCCCATATGTCCCTAACGTTCCAGACGTCCTAAATGTCCTATATGTCCCTAACGTCCCAGACGTATCAGATGTCCCATATGTCCCTAACGTCCCAGACGTCCCAGACGTCCTAGTTGTACCATATGTCCCTAACATCCAAGACGTCCTAGATGTGCCATATGTCCCTAACGTCCCAGACGTCCCAGACGTGCAAAATATTCCATACGTCCCAGACGTCCTAAATGTCCCACATGTCCCTAACGTCCCAGACGTACCAGACGTCCCAGATATCCCAGACTTCGCAAACGTTCCAGACGTTTCAGATGGTCTAGATGTCCCATATGTTCCTAACGTTCCAGACGTCCTAAATGTCACATATGTGCCTAACGTCCGAGACGTTCTAGATGTCCTATATGTTAATAACGTCCCAGACGTCCCAGACGTCTTAGATGTCCCATATGTCCCTAACGTCCCAGAATCTCAGATGTCCCATATGTCCCTAGCGTCCCAGACGTCCGAGACATCTAATACGTCCTATATGTCCCTAACGTCTCAGACGTTCTAGATGACCCATATGTCCCTAACGTCGCTGACGTCACAGATGTCTCATATGTCCCTAACGTCGCAGACGTCACAGATGCCCCATATGTCTTTAACGTCCTAGACGTCCAAGATGTCCCATATGTCCCTAACGTCCCAGACGTCCTAGATGTCCCATATGTCCCTAACGTCCCAGACGTCCCAGACGTCCTTGATGACCCATACGTCCCAGACGTCCTAGATGTCCCATATGTCCCTAACGTCCCAGACGTCCTATAAGTCCCATATGTCCCTAACGTCCCAGACGTCCTAGATGTCTCATATGTCCCTAACGTCCCAGACGTCTCAGACGTCCTATATGCCCCATATGTCTCTAACGTCCCAGACGTCTTAGATGTCCTATACGTCCCTAACGTCACATATGGCCTTAATGTCCCAGACGTATCAGATGTCTCATATGTCCCTAACGTCCCAGACGTCCCATATGTCCCATATGTCCCTAACGTCCCGGACGTCCTAAATGTTCTATATGTCCCTAACGTCCGAGACGTCGCAGATGTCCCATATGTCCCTAACGTCCCAGACGTCCCAGATGTCTCATATGTCCCTAACGTCCCAGACGTCTCATATGTCCCATATGTCCCTAACGTCCCGGACGTCCTAAATGTTCTATATGTCCCTAACGTCCCAGACGTCGCAGATGTCCTATATGTCCCTAACGCCCCAGATGTCCCAGACGTTTTAGATGTCCCATATGTCTCTAACGTCCAAGACTTCCTAGATGTCCTATATGTCCCTAACGTCCCAGACGTCCCAGATGTCTAATAAGTCCCAGACGTCCTAGATGTTTCATATGTTCCTAACGTCCCAGACGTCCTAGAAGTCCCATATGTCCCTAACGTCCCAGAAGTCCTAAATGCCTTATATGTCCCTAACGTCCCAGACGTCCCAGATGTCCCATATGTCCCTAACGTCCCAGACGTCCCAGACGTCCTAGATGTCCCATACGTCCCTAACGTCCAAGACGTCCTAAATGTTCCATATGTCCCTAACGTCCCAGACGTCCCAGGTGTCCCATACGTCCCAGAAGACCTAGATGTCCCATACGTCCCTAACGTCCAAGACGTCCTAAATGTCCCATATGTCCCATATGTCCCATATGTCCCTAACGTCCCAGACGTCCTAAATGTTCTATATATCCCTAACGTCCCAGACGTCCCAGATGTCCCATAAGTCCCAGACGTCCCAGACGTCCTAGTTGTCTCATATGTCCCTAACATCCAAGACGTCCTAGATGTCCCATATGTCCCTAACGTCCCAGACGACCCAGACGTGCAAAATATTCCATACGTCCCAGACGTCCTAGATGTCCCACATGTTCCTAACGTTCCAGACGTACCAGACGTCCCAGATATCCCAGACTTCGCAAACGTTCCAGACGTTTCAGATGTCCTAGATGTCCCATATGTTCCTAACGTCCCAGACGTCCTAAATGTCACATATGTGCCTAACGTCCGAGACGTTCTAGATGTCCTATATGTTAATAACGTCCCAGACGTCCCAGACGTCTTAGATGTCCCATATGTCCCTAACGTCCCAAAATACCAGATGTCCCATATGTCCCTAACGTCTCAGACGTTCTAGATGTCCCATATGTCCCTAACGTCGCTGACGTCCCAGATGTCCCATATGTCCCTAACGTCCCAGACGTCCCAGATGCCCCATATGTCTTTAACGTCCTAGACGTCCCAGATGTCCCATATGTCCCTAACGTTCCAGACGTCCTAGATGTCCCATATGTCCCTAACGTCCCAGACGTCCCAGACGTCCTTGATGACCCATACGTCCCAGACGTCCTAGATGTCCCATATGTCCCTAACGTCCCAGACGTCCTATAAGTCCCATATGTCCCTAACGTCCCAGACGTCCTAGATGTCTCATATGTCCCTAACGTCCCAGACGTCTCAGACGTCCTATATGCCCCATATGTCTCTAACGTCTCAGACGTCTTAGATGTCCTATACGTCCCTAACGTCACATATGGCCTTAACGTCCCAGACGTATCAGATGTCTCATATGTCCCTAACGTCCCAGACGTCCCATATGTCCCATATGTCCCTAACGTCCCGGACGTCCTAAATGTTCTATATGTCCCTAACGTCCGAGACGTCGCAGATGTCCCATATGTCCCTAACGTCCCAGACGTCCCAGATGTCTCATATGTCCCTAACGTCCCAGACGTCTCATATGTCCCATATGTCCCTAACGTCCCGGACGTCCTAAATGTTCTATATGTCCCTAACGTCCCAGACGTCGCAGATGTCCTATATGTCCCTAACGCCCCAGATGTCCCAGACGTTTTAGATGTCCCATATGTCTCTAACGTCCAAGACTTCCTAGATGTCCTATATGTCCCTAACGTCCCAGACGTCCCAGATGTCTAATAAGTCCCAGACGTCCTAGATGTTTCATATGTTCCTAACGTCCCAGACGTCCTAGAAGTCCCATATGTCCCTAACGTCCCAGAAGTCCTAAATGTCTTATATGTCCCTAACGTCCCAGACGTCCCAGATGTCCCATATGTCCCTAACGTCCCAGACGTCCCAGACGTCCTAGATGTCCCATACGTCCCTAACGTCCAAGACGTCCTAAATGTTCCATATGTCCCTAACGTCCCAGACGTCCCAGGTGTCCCATACGTCCCAGAAGACCTAGATGTCCCATATGTCCCTAACGTCCCAGACGTCCTAGAAGTCCCATATGTCCCTAACGTCCCAGACGTCCTAAATGTCCTATATGTCCCTAACGTTCCAGACGTCCCAGATGTCCCATATGTCCCTAACGTCCCAGACGTCCCAGACGTCCTAGATGTCCCATATGTTCCTAACGTCCAAGATGTCCTAGATGTCCCATTTGTCCCTAACGTCCCAGACGTCCCAGACGTCCAAAATATCCCATACGTCCCAGACGTCCTAGATGTCCCACATATCCCTAACGTCCCAGACGTACCAGACGTCCCAGATATCCCAGACTTCGCAAACGTTCCAGACGTTTCAGATGTCCTAGATGTCCCATATGTTCCTAACGTCCCAGACGTCCTAAATGTCACATATGTCATTAACGTCCGAGACGTTCTAGATGTCCTATATGTTAGTAACGTCCCAGACGTCCCAGACGTCTTAGATGTCCCATATGTCCCTAACGTCCCAGAATCCCAGATGTCCCATATGTCCCTAACGTCCCAGATGTCCGAGACATCTAATATGTCCCATATGTCTCAGACGTTCTAGATGTCCCATATGTCCCTAACGTCGCTGACGTCCCAGATGTCCCATATGTCCCTAACGTCCCAGACATCCCAGATGCCCTATATGTCTTTAACGTCCTAGACGTCCCAGAATTCCCATATGTCCCTAACGTCCCAGATGTCCCATACGTCCTAGATGTCCCATATGTCCCTAACGTCCAAGACGTCCCACATGTCACATACGTCCCAGATGTCCTAGATGTCCCATATGCCCCTAACGTCCCAGACCACCTAGAAGTCCCATATGTCCCTAACGTCCCAGACGTCCTAAATGTCCTATATGTCCCTAACGTCCCAGACGTCCCAGATGACCCATATGTCCCTAACGTCCCAGACGTCCCAGATGCCCCATATGTCTAACGTCCCAGACATCTTAGATGTCCCATATGTCCCTAACGTCCCAGACGTCCCAGACGTCCTAGATGTCCCATATGTCCCTAACGTCCCAGACGTCCCTGACGTCCAAAATACCTCATACGTCCCAGACGTTCTAGATGTCCCACATATCCCTAACGTCCCAGACGTACCAGACGTCCCAGATATCCCAGACTTCGCAAACGTCCCAGAAGTTTCAGATGTCCTAGATGTCCCATATGTTCCTAACGTCCCAGACGTCCTAGATGTCACATATGTCCCTAACGTCCGAGACGTTCTAGATGTCCTATATGGTAATAACGTCCCAGACGTCCCAGACGCATTAGATGTCCCATATGTCCCTAACGTCCCAGAATCCCAGATGTCCCATATGTCCCTAACGTCCCAGACGTCTCAGACATCTAATATGTCCCATATGTCCCTAACGTCTCAGACGTCCTGGATGTCCCATATGTCCCTAACGTCGCTGACGTCCCAGATGTCCCATATGTCCCTAATGTCCCAGACGTCCCAGATGTCCCATATGTCCCATATGTCCCATCTGCCCCTAACGTCCCAGACGTCCCAGATGCCCCATATGTCTCTAACGTCCCAGACGTCCCAGATGTCCCATATGTCCCTAACGTCCCAGACGTCCCAGACGTCCTAGATGTTCCATATGTCCCTAACGTCCCAGACGTCCCAGACGTCCAAAATACCTCATACGTCCCAGACGTCCTAGATGTCCCACATATCCCTAACGTCCCAGACGTACCAGACGTCCCAGATATCCCAGACTTCGCAAACGTCCCAGAAGTTTCAGATGTCCTAGATGTCCCATATGTTCGTAACGTCCCAGACGTCCTAGATGTCACATATGTCCCTAACGTCCGAGACGTTCTAGATGTCCTATATGTTAATAACGTCCCAGACGTCCCAGACGCATTAGATGTCCCATATGTCCCTAACGTCCCAGAATCCCAGATGTCCCATATGTCCCTAACGTCCCAGACGTCTCAGACATCTAATATGTCCCATATGTCCATAACGTCTCAGACGTCCTGGATGTCCCATATGTCCCTAACGTCTCAGACGTCCTGGATGTCCCATATGTCCCTAACGTCAAAAACGTCCCAGATGTCCCACATGTCCCTAACGTCCCAGACGTCCCAGATGCCCCATATGTCCCTAACGTCCCAGATGTCCCATATGTCCCTAACGTCCCAGAAGTCCCAGACGTCCAAAATATCCCATACGTCCCAGACGTCCTAGATGTCCCACATATCCCTAACGTCCCAGACGTACCAGACGTCCCAGATATCCCAGACTTCGCAAACGTTCCAGACGTTTCAGATGTCCTAGATGTCCCATATGTTCCTAACGTCCCAGACGTCCTAAATGTCACATATGTCCCTAACGTCCGAGACGTTCTAGATGTCCTATATGTTAGTAACGTCCCAGACGTCCCAGACGTCTTAGATGTCCCATATGTCCCTAACGTCCCAGAATCCCAGATGTCCCATATGTCCCTAACGTCCCAGATGTCCGAGACATCTAATATGTCCCATATGTCTCAGACGTTCTAGATGTCCCATATGTCCCTAACGTCGCTGACGTCCCAGATGTCCCATATGTCAGTAGGTTAGAATGGACAGTTGTAGAACCTCCCCCCACCACTTGTCCTTGAGTTCAAGGTCAAGGCTATTTTGCAAGGCTGAACTTCAAGGTCAAGCCTAAACTTGAAGGTCGAGGCCACTTGGAAGGCTAAGTCAACGATCAAGGTCAGCGCTATTTTGCAAGTTCGGTTGCTCAAGGTCAAGGATCCACATGTAACCTTGGAAATGTGAGAATAAAAGCGCGTAAAAGAGTCTGCAAGGGTAGTAGCATTCGAACGCTGATATGGAAGCCTTGTTAAAAGCTATAGAAGTAGTTAAGGGTCGGCAAGTAGCTGCGGTGGCGAGCAGTACTACGAGAGTCCATAAAGTGCAGTTATGTCCAGTGCTTCTGAATAGTACAACGTACAAGTTAAACAACTCCAGTTCAAAGTATGTGTGTGTGGGGTTAAGGGCGAACTCCGGATTTTCCCCAGTAATTCAAATAAGAGGAAACAAAAACGATTGGGTGGAGTTCGAGGAGTTGGATTGGGCTACCGTAATTGAAAATCAGGGGATCCTGACGAATTATTTCTATTCCTCCTCCGAAGAGCAGTGGTCTCCGCTGGTAGCTGCACGGAAACAGTATACATTCTTGGAACTTCAGGAAAAGAAGATACTAAAAATTGAAGAAGTGGGACAGAGTGAAGTCTACTTATCGAAAGAATCGTTGGAAGAGCTGTGGGACTTGCAGAGGCTGGTGGAATTGCGATTCGCAGTTCTAAAAGCGCAGAACTTTGAGCAATTTTATCACAAAATAGTGACGGGTATTGCAAACCTGCCTGGGGACTGCATTAGCAATATACGGAGTGTGTTGCAAGACCTGGCGGTAACAACCGAGAACACTGTTTCCATGTATGAAATTTTAAAGTATGGTAGTAACATTGTTCGGTGCGACGTTCAAATAGAAGAACTTGGTCTGCAGGTATTAGCTTAGTCATGTGGATGGGCTATTCTCATTGTCTACTAAATAAATCATTATTTATTAAAAAATTGACTCGACTAGGATTCGAACCCAGATCTCCTGAGGCGCAGTGTCTAGAATTCCCTTTAATGCACCGATTGGCTCCCCAGGTGTCATACCATTAGACCACCGAGTCCTTAAACTATTTAATGAAAAACGGCGATGACCTTCGGGATAATCGAAAGTATAAAAGGTTGCGCATTATCATGGTCACGTTAATTGTTTTATAACTTACGTCAAGTTCGCACACTATTCGTTTACGTATAAAATAATGGATCAGACTTCAAGTGACGATTCTTCACATGAAATCACATTAAAGCACGCTGTAAAGTTGTGCTGTGCTTTCTGGTTTGAAGATGCAAAAAACAATTTAGATAAAATAGTGAGAAATTCCTCGGGACTCAGAAATTTAGACTTGGAATTTGACGCGTATGTAGTGACTGCTATGGCTGGCGATAGCCAAAATCAACAAGAAAAACGGAAACGACTGATTGCCAATTTGGAAAAAAACATTTTAAAATATTTTGCTAGAGAAGGAAATACATCGCTGACGCTGGATGTGGACTACCACCCAAAGCATCCCTTTGCTGAAATGCTGGAAGAACGTGTCTCAGTATTTGATCTACCGTGTAAATCTACAACGAAAATTAACGCTACACCAACCGGCATGTTCACACTTCAAGTTAGGAGTGGATATGGCTCGCTCTTCTGGAGATATATTTCAAATATTGATCACCTGTAACATTTAACTAAATATAATTTTTAAATGGTTTATTTTTTAATTTTGATTTGACCTTGAGTTGAAGGCTAAGATGATTTTCAACATCACATTATTTTCAAGGACGAACTCTAACACCTCGGCCTTGATTTCAAAGTCAAACTCTAGAACCTCCTCCCACCAAAAAGAAAAATGTACAAAAACGGTGCAGCAGCAAAATAAATCATAGTCTATTGAATAAATCGTGACAGTCTGGTTGTAACATGGACACATGGGAGCTATATGGAAAATATTTCCAGGAATTTTCGGAGTTATTTCCATGGTTTGGTTGCGATCAAATGAAAATTACCGTTACGTTGGATGGACATCCGGACTTTAAAACTTTTCCAACAGTACCACTTCCAGACGGGGATTGGTTTGATTACAATGTGATGGAGCCCATCGAGAAGTATTTAAAAAATTGGAGATTAGAACGTGAATGTGTGAAAAAAATCGTATACGAGTTATGGTGATGCCCGCCTACCCATCTGTTGAATGTGCACGCAACATCGCATTTAACCACTAGAAGCTTAGTCATGTGGATGTGGTATAGAGAAGCCGCTCGACCAACTGCAAGAGACGTACCTAGTGCGGTTAAACGATTAGTGAGTTTGTTGGAAGATTTGGCGTTTGACGCGTCTCACGAAGCCATATACGGTTTTGGTTGGTTCAGTGACGAGGAACTGAAGAAAAAAGAAAAAATGTACAAAAACGGTGTTGCTGTTGGTCGACTATTTTTAAACGGAGCCATAAATGAAGGCCTTCTTGTAGATTTAATGGCTAGTCTCGGTCTGGACGAACACATGTGTGAGGTGAAAGACTTTATAGAGAGGAAGGAAAATGAAGAAGAGCGTGCAGTTTGACGACTCGAAGAATCAGGTGTACAATTTGCATACGTGGGCGTATGCGTATCGAGAAGCTCGGAGAGGACTGTGGCAACGAGAGGCTATGGATAGGTTGCGGTTCCAACGCAAGATATTTACTGTGGCTGAAGTACTGCGAGACGTCTTGTGCGCAGAACATAGGCACACAATTTATGTAGAACGCTTTTCCACTAGTACGTAGGTGTTTAACCCATGTAGTAACACTGTATATATTGTATGCAAATAAAAACACAATAAAAATTAAAAAGTTGTTTTATTCCATTACATAGTGATTATAGATATGGTAAACGTTAGACAAAGCACAATAACAAACTGGAGCAGAATGATATAAACAAGCGGGTTGTGATGGGGTGAGGGCCGGTTGTTCTTCAACTTCGATGATGGGGATATTGGTATAGCGGCGTAGAAAAACTGCTTTTTCTCGACCTTTCACATATACTTCGGTGACATCGTGCAGAAGACGTCGCAAAATTGCAGGAAACATGTATGCTGGAGTAAATCCCTCATTCCAATCGATGCAATGGTGATTAGTCATTACCCAGTGGGCTTGCTGTTGTAAATGAGATGGTAAGGCGGTGAACGGAAACGGTGATTTTAAGACGTAGTGTGATACTGAGGTACCGTCGTAGGCGGCTAACTCTTTTGGGCTGAAGTGCTTATCCGACGTCTTGAAGCCTTGAATGTCGATAATGAGCTTCATCGTATTAAGTGGTGGGAGCACGATCCAGTTACGTTAAAAGGCGAGGTGCAACTGAAGTGGTTTTGAGAAATTACAGTTGTTTAACTGCTTTTGACAACGCGTTATAAGTAAAAACCCGATCGTGAAGAACGAGACAATACGCGGTTGTGTTGGCTGGCACGTTAGCGGAAGTTTCAAATTCAACTCGAAAAACGACAGCGTTTGCATGGAGGTAGTCTTTTTGATGGGAACAATCGATCACAACAATGGGTGATTTGTCAGCAAACTCATTAGGCGTGAACCAAGGCTCGTCGGTCTTGTTATAATAGGATGATTGAAACTTGGAGTACATATCGTATAACGTGGCGTAATGATTGAGGCCATAATTGTTATGTAAATTATCGTAGGGGAAACGTTCGGTGTTGAGATAAACTCGGAAATTCGTAAGATTAATTTTGTCGAAATGGCTATTGTCCTTAGAGATGAGCCCCGAACGTTCCGTCTGAAAACCTACGATGACGTATCTGGGGGTTTGCAATTTGGTGGTTGTTGCAATGGCATGAGAATGTTGAGTCACGGCATTAACGCCTGGTATGATATGAAGTTGCCAGCTGCGAAACGCTACTTGCGTGTCGATATTTTTGTCAATGTATTTGGTTAGAGATAATTCTTGAGCAAGACCTGGAGTGACATGTGGAACTTTCCAATACAGCTTGTCAATCGTAACTTTAGCCGTCTCCGCTACGGTAGCACTGAATACAGCGTCGGCATCGGTATTGCTGCGAATCAGGACAAGTTCTTGTCGGATGTTAAGTATAACTTTTCCATAATCTTCTGCAAAACCTAACAGCATTCTCAAAGGTATGCAGGCACTGAAGTTGCCCTGTGCATCGGTAATGTGAGTATTGGGGGCGTACAACCAGCCAGCATTTTGAAGCTTTTTCACATCATCAGAGGTATAAGACACATATCCCTTAAGAGTAGATGTAATACCAGGTTTGGTAACAGAATCGACAACGACACCATTGATTTCGTATCGGATTTCGCTAAATAAGTGAGCCAACCCATTGTTAAGAAATTTGGCCGTCGTAACTTCACCGGTTGCTTTCCGTAATTTTCCCTCTATGTATAGATAGCTCAAACCTGGTAGAGTTGACATATCTTCAGGAATTGGAATTCGAATTTCATCGTTATAGTCGAAACGGTTTGTATACGGTTGATGGGTGTGCAACTGATTGCTAACGATGGAGTTGTCGACGAGGACACGTTCCCCAATATTTAGAATACTCATGACAGCACTTTAAAACCCAACGATCGCAAGAAGTCTCTGTTTGCCTTTGTTAACTGCTTGGCGGACGAAGCTGAACTGATTTTACAAGGCTGTGGACAACGTCTCTTATACGAACTGGGTTGGACATGGTAGGGTGAAAGGTTGAATCGAAAACCCATTATAACTTCTTTAAATGCAATGTTACCGTGACGGTTTCCTTACTAAAACTGACGGGGGTATCAGTCTGGTCCAGTATTTTAACAGTTAGGTTAGTGATCTGTCTCGTGCTGATCGGTAGGTAAATGACAGGGTTAGGTGTTTCCACTATTTTGTACCCAGGCGGCACTATGGGGAAGAATTGATGAACGATGTGGCCAGGCTTACCATTTTTATAGGAACCGACAGAGATATTGCAGTGGATAAGGATGGAGTTAATGTTCAAAATTTTTGTAACATGTTCACCTGCATGCCACATATTCGCATCATAAATTTTGCTGTCAAATCCCAGCATGTCTCGGATAGTATTGTCACTTGTAAAGTCGATTGGAACGTTCGATTTTATTTCGGTTTTTAAGGTGCTGTTGTTTCCGCGTAGCAGCACCCGCCCATTACTTCCGCTAGACTCAAGTTGGTTATGCAGAAAGTCGGCAATGTCCGTAATTTCGTATGCGCCCTCAGGTATAGTAATATGAGGTAGTCCGACGAGATGAAATTCATTGTTGGGAGGTCTAATGTTAGCAATAGTATTGTAGGTTTCGAAACTTAACAACCCCAAAACATATTCGCTACCGTCGTCTAAGAAAATAGGGGGGTCAAAATTCGCAGTAAGGATTGATGAATCACCTGTCAGAGTGAATATACTAGACATGATGAAGCGCAACACTTAAACTGCCGACAAAAGCGGTTTCGCAAAGTTATATAGGAATTTGAGACACAGGTGACCACATGTGTATGACATGAGTCGTTGATATCTATTAGAATTATACGTGATCGTGTTATTGCCACCATCGCTACGAAAGTATTTCACTAATTCGGTTGGAGGTTGTAAGCGACCGATGCTATCGAAATACAGAACAAAGGTATCCACTTTTACGTAAGCCGTCCAATGCGTGCCAGGTCCTACATCATCGTCTAGGTTAGTGACACCACATTCTCGTTTACGAATCTTCATAGGCAGGGCATCCCGCATAAATATTCCCCTAAAGTGTGGAATTTCTAGGCGTTTAACGTAGTCTGTAATATCGATGTTGGTTAACGCGCGGCGCGGCAGCTTCAACGGTAGTTTTTTGACTGATACGGTCGTAGATATAACCCTTTTCCGCGAGCAATGGATTCCATAGCTTTGTTATGTCGCTCCTTTTCCTGGAGATTCTTTTTAGCAGCCTTTGAGTCTCCCACTGCTTTAGCGACTGCTGCAGCACCACCTCCGAGGGATCCCAATGCTCCTAATGCAGCAAGTATGGGTACAAGCGGCAATATGCCTCCTCTCTTCGGAAGAGGTAGTACTCTTGACCGCTTCCGCCTCCTCCTCCTCCTTGTTTTTAAAGCTCCTCCTGAATGCGAGCGGACTGTGATACCGACCCGTTTGGAATGCGTTCGCCGTGTACGCTTCCGTTTCACACCCATTCCGACTTTCGTCTTTCCTTTCATAATTCCAGTAACAGCAAGGGCTGCAGCTCTTTCCCCAAGAGTAGAGTCTTTTGCTTTAACACGTTCCCAAGCTTTCTCTGCTAGAACTTTATCTGCCGCGTGACGTGTCGAAAGATCGCTAGATTGTGAGTATGCGATGTCGTGTTGCTTGCAGGCCTCGTCCAGAGGATTCCTTCCTCGATCGCCTCGAGAAAGACGTTTTTTAAGTCGGGTACCAGGTCCGCAAAACTTGTACCCTGGTATGTGTAGTTCAAAGGGTAATTTGTCAATAAGGGTATTCAGGAAACCGCGACCTTTCCGCTTGGCGCTTCGGTGATGACTGGTTTGTTTACGCCTAGTAGCTTTCATCTTAAAGACTTACACACGACTGATGTTCTTCAAACGGAATTAACAAATATAACGAGAACGCACGGCGGGTAGAGCGCAGTTTCCTTCCGAGCGAAAACGATGGAAAACGTCAAAATTGTGAAGCAAGGGTGTTCCTTACCTGTAGTAAATCACACAATAAATTCCATATCCGAGACTTACAGAAAGCACAGCGCTTTACTGGGTAAAGGATGTAAACGATGTGTGGTCATAGGTCGATCCGGATCTGGAAAAACCAACCTCATGATCAGTTTACTAGTACATCGAAATGGGTTGCGATTCGGACACCTTTATATATATTCGAAAACACTCCATCAACCCAAATATAATTATCTGAGAGAAGCCTTTCAACCATTGAGAGACATTGGATTCTTCGAATATAGTAACGATTGTGAGGTGATCAAACCCCAGGAAGCAAAAGAACATTCCGTGATAGTTTTTGACGACGTAGCTTGCGAGACGCAAAGCATAATTCGAGATTATTTTTGTTTCGGACGTCACCGAAACATAGATTGTTTTTATCTATGTCAGACGTATTCATCTATTCCTAAGCAGCTCATAAGAGATAATGCAAATCTCATCATCATATTCCAACAAGACAACACCAATCTGAAGCACATTTACGACGATCATGTCAACACGGACATGTCATTCGACAAATTTAAAGCATTGTGCTCTTATTGTTGGAATGAGGATCACGGATTTTTAGTGATCGATAAAGAAAGCGAAACCAACGCGGGACGATATAGAAAAGGTTTCGACAATTTCTTTAATATATAGACAGCTGCCAAAGAAGGGAAGGTAGTAGTTTACCAACAACTGAAGGAGTTGCAACATGGATAAGCGTTTAGCCAGGGAACTTATCAAAACCCGACAATCCGTTAGACGTAAATACGCAGCTTTAAAAGCAGACATCGCCCAATCCCAATCGATTTTAGCTGAGCAATTTAAACCTCTTTCCAAGCCGCTCACCGAATTGCTGACAACTATAAAGCAAGAAGGTGTGCCAGTGGGCGAACCAAAAGTGGATTATTTGCCAATAACAATTAAACGTAGAGTATCCACTCCCTCTACCTTGCCCCGTCCGCGAGCGATAACCACTCCAGGCCGAGTTTCTGCGACAAACCTTCTGGGATCGTCACACACTTCCACACCGGGGCCATCACACACGTCCACACCAGGGCCATCACACACCTCCACACCTCGATTTTTGCAGACGCATGTGTTATCCGAGAGTGAACCAGTAGAGGAATACGATGAGCAGTTGCAGACGGATGTTGCTGAGGCGGCAGCAGAAGAAAGTGCTGTACAAGCGGCCAGAGAAACCATCCAACAAATGCTGGCACCGGAAGTTCTTGGTCAATATTTAGAACAATTTCAAGGGTTAGCTCGAAAATACGTGGAAGGAATGATACGAGATACTGAGGACAAGTACGATTTGCACTACGGAGTCCGATTCGACATAGAGGGAGATAAGTTTGCTATAGGAAATAAAGAAATCAAGTTCGAGGGTGAAAATATCGTTATTACAGACCACGGCAACAGAATAGTCTACAAAGGCACTCCAGGATTGTACGAATTGATGTTTTTAAAGAAACCGAATATATACAAAAACGCAGATTTAGAGCAATATCTAGATTTAGTGGATCGTTCCGCCGCAAATCGTGTAAACTACGACCCCACACAAAGAGTTAGTGGTAACGCAGGGTCTAAATACATGAAAATAGTACGACCTCTAACTGCCTCCTCAACCATAAGAGCTCCCGGCAGACCAGCGACGAAGGTATCACGGCGTGGCAAGGGATTACTAACAGTGACGGACAAAAAAGTGGAATATGTTCCTTGGAAGGATCCCAACTCATTAGTGAATCGGTTGCGTATATTAATAGCTTCTCAGGCAGCTGGACACACGGGTCATTCAAATGAGATAGTCCGTATCACCGAAGCCTTACGAGACGCGAAAATAATCTTCTAAGGGGTACAAAACCTTAGGGTCGACGGAATGTCGATCAGAACGCATTCAACGACGAAGCAGTAATGCCGATAGACAAATTTGGAAGACACTACCATAGCGCGCGCTATTATTCTCATCCCAAACGTATCTTTATGAAAGTAAAAAATGTAAACCAACTCCACATAGAAGTACCACTGCTGCTAGTGGGGCGTGGGTTCGATGAAAGCGGACATTCCAAAATTTTCGGACAGAACGAGTACATTTTTCCGTTAACAACCGGCGAGATCATAAGTGTTCAAGTCAGCGAACCTTTGGTAGTATCACACATCAACGGCATCCCACAGGAGACGCTTGTCGGTAAGACATTGCGGCGAGGAGATAAACTGCAATTCGAATCCATAAACAATAAGGTATACGTGCAACTGCTGCTTAAATGTCCCGTAGGAGAGTAGAAAGCAACAGTTGACAATGAACCTTAAAGAAGCCATAGTTGGCGAACTCCACAAACCAGCACGAACACATTTCAAGAGAAGGCGCGTTATTCTAAAAGGCTTGAACGATTTATATCAAGCTGATTTGGTAGAAATGATCCCTTATGCAAAAGTCAATAAAGGCTTTCGTTATATTCTGGTAGTCATTAATGCCTTCTCGAAGTATGTGTGGGCCTATCCCGTAAAACGTAAAACAGGAAAGGACGTAACAGTTGCCATGGGTAAAGTGCTGAGGAGTGTAAAGGTGTCACCTCAAAACTTGCAGACGGATTTGGGGAAAGAGTTTTACAACACCGATTTTCAACGATTAATGCGACAGCACAATATCAATCACTACAGCACGTATTCTAGCATGAAGAGCAGCATAGTGGAGAGGTGCAACCGCACCCTGAAGAACATGATGTGGAAGCAGTTCAGCCTGCTAGGGTCCTACAAATGGTTGGATATCCTACCCAAGATAGTAGCAAAGTATAACACAACCAAGCATCGCACAATAGGAATGAAACCTGCCGAAGTGAACTTAAAGAATGCGAAACTTCTTTTAAACACAGCGTACAGTCACACAAAGACCGTGGATCCGAAACCTCAAAAGTTTCGTACAGGGGACTCGGTACGCATCAGCAAGTATCGTTCTGCATTTAGCAAGGGATACACGCCAAGCTGGAGCAACGAAGTATTCACAATATCCACTGTTCGACTTACAAACCCAACAACCTATCGACTCACGGACCAAGAAGGTCAGGAAATTAAAGGAGGGTTCTACGAGCATGAACTGCAGAAAACAAAACATTCGGACGTATATCTGGTCGAAAAGGTTCTGAAGAAAAAAGGAAATTTGGTGTATGTAAAGTGGTTGGGATTCGACAATCGACACAACTCTTGGATATCTAAAAGCAATGTTGTATAACTTAAAGAACTACTGTAGCACTCTCAAAATAAAAAAACTGTTTTTTTGTAAATTATTGTTTTATTAATGCCACTAAACACAAACAATATTTCTTTGAAACACTTTCATCTTTCTCCCAACAAAAGCGACAACAGCAAAAGAACGAAATCATTAACATTTTAACGAAGCTGCTATTGTAAAATATATAAACTTATCGTTAACATTCAAAATAGGTAAGCGTATTTGTTTTCCCAACATTAACTACAGTAAGAATAATAATCACAAACATATTAACAAAGCTATTATTTACAAACTAGGAACTATTCGTAAGCTACATATATATAGTATACACTACTAAGCGCAAGAAAGGGTTCGTTTGGTGAGACGTCTGCTATAAATAATAACCAATACTGTTCCGCGAACATACTGTAATTTACATTTGGTTTGCGGCTGCCCGCAGCAGTTCGTCAAGCCTGTAATCAGCAATACTGCAGTGACCCCACGCTAGTGTCTTCGTAGTGTTGGGAATAACGTAGCGCTTGTCATCATGCGACGAAAGCGCGACCTTATTTATTAAGTCGGTGTACATAGTGTGCAAACGGGATTTAAAGACGTACATTTGACACAAGACAGTCTCCCGCTTGTTCTCGGCAACGGCCTGATAAAGTTCGCTGGTCAGATACTTCCGAACAGCGCTCTTTTTCACTCCCTTGGCTTTCTTGTCCACTTTAGATACGCTGTTTACACAGTATGATTTTGCACCGACCCCATAAAAGCTACGTACGACTACGCCAGCATATTCGTCCTTGAATTTGCCAACAACAGACTCGGTTTGCGGAATACCGTGCAGATTATCCACATAATTTGCAGTATCGAACCAATCAAGGTTGCGTTTCATGTCATCATAAAAATTGTTGGTTTTAATTTCTATAATGAAGGAGTCAGTGTCTGTGTAGAGTAAAGAGACATTATTGTCATAACGTTTTTTCAGAAACCCATAAAAAAAGTCATACATGACAGTTTTCGAAATATCCAAAACGGAGAAACCAACATAACTAGGTTTGGCATACCAAACCCACAGTCTGTTCATTTCTACGGCTATTAAATTTTCATTAAAGCAGATTCTATCTTTAAAGTTAGGTCGCGCTATCAACGTTTCAGCCCCCAGTCTATTACCAATTTTCTCCCAATGACTTACTAACTTTACATCAACCCTTTTGTCCACATTCTCCAATGTTTTGCCAAATACGCAGTTGTTAGCCAATTTAAAAGAATTTCTCTGAAAGTTGTTTGTCGATCGGTTTCTAAAGTCAGTATTAAAATCAATGTAGGTTCTGAGCCATGGAGATTGGGTAAATTTCAGTATTCTATGTACTTTAACCAAAGTCAGACCCGCATTCAAGGCCTGCTGTAATGCTCTGTAGTGAATGACATATTTCCGTTTGCCATATAAATTTGGAATCAATTTGGGTTGTTTAAATTTTCCCTCAGGAGGAATGAGAAGCTCCGGACAAAAGGGAAAGTCATTGTGAGCGTCGTGCAAATGCTCTGGATAGTCCAAATCTACCTCCAACACGTACCCGGTATTGGACTCGGCAGACACTTGAAAAATGTCAAAATTTGAAATTTCCTCGTCAGTCATCCAAACAAAATCACGTTGTGGTAGAAACTGTCTCATTGCGTAACCATAAAGGTTGGTTGCGTCTAAAAACATGATAAACGACGTAGGTTTAGAAGCATCGTAATTCCCGACAAACTCATTGTTAGCAATAGCTTGTCTCCCCACACAAGTGCTGACTCCTCCGCGAATACTGTTTCTAAAAAAGTCTAACATATCTAAATCAGTAAGCAGCTCAAGTTCAACCCCCGTAAACTTTAACATAGCGTCCCAGCTTAATCCTGGGGCCGTGTAGTACTGAGCTGGATCCAACTTGTAATGTTTTAAATAAAAATTTCTAAAATTTTCGAACACGTCTGCCAAAATAAACACGTCACATTTGAGATAGACATCGGAGTAGTCGCCCAACGTTTGACAACCAAAAGTTTCCCAAACCTTCACGGCTCGTTCGTAATCAGTCTGAGAAATATGGGTTTCGGTTAGACGGTCATAAAAGTCTTCGATCGAGGGTAAAGCAGACTCATCTAATTTTTGGAAAGAATCTAAATAGGAATATGGAAACACACCTTTCTGTCTCATCAACTCAAATTTGATGCCATTTCCGAATTGATTTTGAATTTCAACGCACTGGCCATCCGACAAGGTGTCGGCCAGCGATGCCAAAGACGAGCCCATGAAACGAAAGCTATCCAAAAATCTGATGCTCAGATAAACGTTTTTTCGCTTTCCCTCCACAAAAATGTCATCAACCCAAAGACGTTTGCCAAACGAAATGTACTTTTCTTTAGTTACCGGAATGACATCAATGTCTTCGTTATTTTGAGCCAATTGTTTAACAAACAGGTGCGAATCGTAATTTAGATTGTGAAAAAATACCGGAATAAAATTTGGAAGTTTATAATTTAAATTACAATTGGAGTGGGCGGCTCCCCGATAGTCTCCAGTCAAATGATCGTGATCGCGTACTTTTACATCCCCCTCACCAAACGGTCGACCACAAATGTAACATGAAACGGCTTCGTTAAAGTTTTGAATTTCCATAGCAGACATAGCTTTCATAGGTACAACGTTTTTCAAATGATGCGAATAGATGTTTTGCGCGTCTCTATCTAAACGTTCTATAAACATGTCCACCGCATCCTCCCCCCGATAAATTTCGAATTTTGACAGGCTGTCGTCATACGAACATTTCAAATAGTACGCGAAAGAGTAGGGTATGTGTTTACAGGTTGTAATCGTATAAGGTTTTGTGGGATCCGGTTGTTGGTCTCCTGCATCAACGGGTGCCAAAATTGTTTCAAAATCCGCGTACACTACGAATCCAACCTTCAATTGCTTCTGATAATTTTCAAATTTGAGAATATTCTGCGGTCTTACCTGACCACACTTGTCGGTGATCAACTCTGTCGTTGGCAATTTAGTATACACCTGATTACAGTCATAACTTTGATGCATAGTCAAGTGTGCTTCAGTTCTAAAGTAATTCAGGCAGCCGTCGCAAAAATGCTTTGCACCATCTCTAGCCGTTATTTGTCGCGATACTAATCTAGACAAATCTTTGATCCAACAGTAGTGACTATTACCTTTGTCGTTAGTTACAAGCAATAAATTTACATGCCACCTTTTTTTACAGGAGGTGTAGTACAGAGGTCCCACAACTTCATATTTAGTTTTATTGTCTTTAAAAAATTTCTCCAAACCGTATACGTTTATAGAAAGCTGCGGATTAATTGTTTCAAATTTAGAAATATCGCGCAACCGAACCGGAAATTCAATATCGGTCCATTGTAAAAATCGACGACAATTCGGATACGAAGAAGTTCGATTAGGCAATCCCTTTGGTACACAGAGGGCCGAGGTTACTGCCCAACCGAAACAACAATCGTCATTGTTTTGAACGTTCACGATCGCTTTCTTGCGCTGAATCTGCTTTGGGAGCGGGATGTACGAGGATGCCCGAAATGGATTGTATTTGTTGACGTTGACTTCAATGTACAACAACTGCTTCAAGATCCATCCTGACAATACAGAAAATTACCAAAGTTAGAATTGTTACAAAAAGCTACAGATCTCTTGCACACACCTGATTCCCGCTCCTGAAATTCCGACACCTTCTCGTCTAGCCTTCCAGTCAAATTATCATATAAGTGGCTCAAGTCTGTACCGCGAGTGACTACCTCGTTAGCCGTATGAAAAGTTTTTACGTCTTGTAGATCTTGAGCTTCCAAAATAAAATACCCGAAGAGTTCGAAATTTATTTTGATGCTAGTTAATTTGGTTAGCTGCCCTTCTATCAAATTTAAAATTTTTTCTTTCAATTCGGTCATATATTCCACAACGCTTATGTGATAATTTTCCGTGGAAATCCTATAACTGGCCACACGGGACTTGAAGGCGTTTTGAAGGGCCACCACACCTTTCCCCAAGTGAAAGACGCCGCACCGTCTCGTGTGACGATTGCTCCTCAGATGACCACCGAAGCACGTTCGAGGAATGTTTTCATCGCACACGTCACAGTATTGCGTCCTTGGGAAACCACCTATCAAAACAAACTATTTACACACTGTACAAACACACCAAGCACGCATACCATCACTACTGGAGTTGTTTAGTTTTGGGCGTTTACTCGGCCCCTCACCACCCACCACCGAAGTCTCCATAGCGTCGCCTGTAATTAATACAACTACACTGAAGGTGCTGCTCTACATCAACACAATTTAAACTCACCACTCGTAGATGGTTGGCCCAGCTGTTGACGACAACTTTCTCTCCGGTGGCGGAACAAATTGTCGGCTCTGGTGAAGGACTGTCCACATTCGGTGCATTGAAACATTATAAATGATTAATTGCAATTCTACACTGGGCAGGCTCTTCGCTAGAACGTTAGAGGTATCGCTCTCGCCGAGTATCGCTTCCCTAGCCAAACATGTAAATACAAGGAGCACACTCTAACACACTACCCAGGTACCACGAACGTGGACGTTAAGCCTTGATACCCTGGAGGGGATGGGGAACTAGGTTACGTCGTTTTGGAATTTAAGGGAACTTACATTTGTTTGTCTAGTGAATTGCCGCCGCTAGTTCACAAATTCGCTTCGCTGTGTTGATTAGAGTTCGTGAGACCTCACCTTGCCGCTGCGTCAGCTGGCTGCGCCGTTGCACATACTCATCGTATTTTTTAGCCTTACGACTGTGCCCTTTGGCTATTTTGGGTCTCACCCTCATTATTTTTTTGGTGACGGCTGCCAGTTGTAATTCGATATTATCTAACTGCACATCCATACCGTCCCTCAAGCGTTCCAAGGATTTAATTTCAGCTATTCGTGCAACCTGAGCGGCAACTCTGTCCTGGTATGATTTTAAATTGTTTTGCGTCAGTGGCATATTTTCGTCGTTGTCATCGTCGTCGTCGTCGCTTACCGAAGAGATGGGCGATATCACACCATCACCCTGTGAAATGGATGATGGTGCAACATCGACCGCCTCCCTCTCAGTGTCCTCGGACGCAACAGAGGAATCGAATGTTGCTACTGTGCCCATTGCAACTTCCGCCACCGGAGAGGCTCGTCCGCTTTCGGATGCTACAATGCGCACAGTATTGTTCTTCTGTGACAGTGGTTGCGGTGTTGCCAGTTGTGAGTTGCGGCTGGTCGGTCGCCTTGAGCCTGAAGCGACTTGGATACCCAATCCGAGGTTTTGGGTCTCTACAGCAACATCGAAAGCGTCTTCCGCAAAAAATGTATCCCCGAAATCAATAGCAACAAAAGTTTGTTCCGGGCGTGTGGGATTGGGGGACTGAGACCTCACCTTTTTCTGCGGTGGTGGTAAATTCTCGCGTATCCCGTCGTTAAAATCAAGACTTGGCATATCCATAAATTTTTGCGTGTTAAACGTTGATGTGTCTTGCACACCCTCGATGCGAACGGCCCCATGTCCAGTCTCAATCGCACAATCCCTTACTGTCTCCTCAATCAATAAATCTACTTCCAAATTTGGCTCAATTTTGCGTTTCTGCCCTCTAACCAAACATTCTTTTAAAATTTTACCACTCGCCGGTTTTTCAGCGGACGATGTGATGGGACTACACCCCGGAACTGCATCAAGTTGGGTTAAAATTTTGCCCTTATTCTGCTTTTTCGCCATGCTTTTCCTGCTACTCACCGGTTTTTTTGATGTTCTCAAATCGGCCTCAGATTTTGAGGACACCACTACAACCGGTGGCTGCAGCTGGACATTTTGATGTATTGTAACCTTGTCGTCGGACGCTTTCGATGTAGAAGGTTGAGCCAGTGCGGATTTGGGGTAAGATCCGCTAGCTCTCGGACAGGTGCAGAGTACCACTTCCTGCGGTTTCCGCAAACTCAACTTACTATACCCTGGCGCCCGCGTAACACCACCACAAACCGTACAAATCACAACACCTGAACGATGCATCACGAACGAGAACAAACTTAAGAGTGACGCTCCTTACCGCCACCACATGTATTTATACTAACAATATGGTGGGGGCTTGTCCTTGCCTTGAGACTTACATTCCGAGCGTTTCCAAATAACAAGAAGGTCCACCGACCTTGCCCTTGAGACATTATAATTCGAGCGTTTCCAATAACCAGAAGGAGCACTGAGCTTGGCCTTGAGACTTTGAAATTCGGGTGCTTACAATAACAACAAGGAACGCTGACCTTGGCCTTGGTCTGGGAATGCAGTGGATGTCGGTATTAAGAACTTGAATTTTACGGTCGCGACGTTCCTTACCGTCAGCGTCACCTTGGCCTTGGTCTGGGAATGCAGTGGATGTCGGTATTGCGAACTTGAATTTTACGGTCGCAAAGTTCCTTACCGTCAGCGTCCTACATAAACATAAAGTCTACAGTGAAATAGCGGCGTCTAGAAACAATTGTCACAAACTATCGGAAATCGGAGGCTCAGATAAAAATAATTCAAGAAACACCACACTGATTGCCCACTAAACAACGGAGATATGAGCGTTTTAAAATTTACAAGGTGGAAAGGTTGGACAAATCGGAAAGCAAAATCTAATATATACATAATTTTAAAAAACACTCCGATATCTTAATAAACAACGGAGCTATGCTATTTCCAATATTTAACCCCAAGTGGTTGGGGTAGGTGGTAGTTTCAGTTTAAAATCGCAAAGTACAAGGCAATAGAAACCCAATAAAAAAAACTCCGAGCAAATATCTAAATAAACAACGGAGATATGTAATTTTTAATATTTTACCCCAAGTGGTGGGGGGGAGGTTGTAGTTTGAGTTTATAATCGCAAAGTAGATGACACTAGGAGTATAATGCAAAAAACCGCGTTTAAATATCTCAATAAATAAAGGAGATATGAGCATTTTAAGATTTTACATTTTTTCAAAAAAAAAAACCAAAAAAACCAAAAAAAACCAAAAAAACCAAAAAAACCAAAAAAAAAAAAAAAAAAAAAATATTTTCGTGTGCGACATTTTTCAAAATTTTTTTTTTATTTGTTTTGAAAATAGTATCGGTTGATCGCGACTTGGGTACTTTTAATGGTGCAAACACGGCTTTTAGCTTTGTGCATTATTATAAGGTAGATTAGTTTTTTTTTTTTGCCCCAACCCCGTCCCCCACCCTTACCACCCCAACGAAATTTTTTTCCCTATATGCACCTTCCATTAAAATATTTTAAGCAATATATATACTAGGGTTCCACCTGTGTTTCCGCGAGGTTGATAAGAAAGCGTAACCCCATTTAATTTGGAAGGAAACATTAACAAGATCTGGGAGAATAGATTTCTTCCTTAATTGAACAGCTATCATTAACAAGATCTGGGGGAATAGATTTCTTCATTGATTTAGTAGCTATTTTTATACAACAGCTAGTTAACGATAGATGGCGACAACAAACACATTATCCGACATATATTCAAATATTTATATTATTGAATTTAAAAATCTACTTTATTTTTTTACAAGGAAACTGTAGGTTTTAGGGAAAAAACACAAGAATCAAAAAACTCTTAAAATTCATCAAGCTTTACGAAAACTTTTTTCTATTACATAAATTTTGCATTTTGAGCCTTCTCAAGGTCAGGCGTTGTACCCCTTCTTTAAAACGCCCGAATTGTATAGACGAAGGCCAAGCCCAAGGTTACCCACTTTCATCCCCCTCTTCCTAAAATTCCTCCATTCATTCTGTCTCCGACAACCATCCAGTGCGGTCATCATGTTCTTCAAGTGCTTTTTCCATGAGTGGCCTTTGTTATCAACCTTGGGACTTGTGCAAGGATCTTGGGACGATTTCCGTGCTGGGGAGCATATGCCCTTGGCCCCAACTTACAATTACAATCGGTTCATCCCGTCATATGAGTTGGAGGAAGCCCTCCTGCACTTCCTAGGAAGGGAAAACCAAGTGGTGGCCTTGATTTCGATTAACGGTGGGGCCCTTATTGAGGACCGCAACAGGAGGCAACTTGTCGTTGCCTCACGAATCATCGAGCCCTTCCTAGAACAAATGGCGATGGAGGACCGCTCCACCGAACATGGAAGTGTGTACGTAGACCTCCCTGAACCACTGCCCGACTTCATCAACTTAATGTGGCCACACCTTCCATGGAGGACAAAGCCGGAGGAGTAGTTTTAGTTGTAATTTTAGGTGTAAATAAATTTCTTAGTATTATTCGTTATAGTTGTAATTATAAATTTTAGTTGTAAATAAATTTCTTAGTTTTATTTGTCTTTGTTATTTACTGTCGAGGTGGTTTATTATAGGGTGTACATTCTTAGTACATTCATATTGAGTTGAGTGCTTCAAGGCTGCAGAATGCCTATCAATAAGTTTGGACAGCACATGCATAGTGATTCTACTCGTCACTCTCAAGTGTTCCTCTTCGAAGACCTGGGTGGGCTTGATAACCTATATTATGAAAAAAACCTACTTCTCTTCGCTGAAACTGCACTACCTGGTGGATTGTTTGGTCTGAATAACACTGGTACATCCGAATATATTATACCCTTCACTAAGGCTAGGATAGATAATGTTATTGTTAATCCTCGCAACACACCAATCATAATCAATAATATTATACACACCCCTAACGAAGTAATTGGGATGGTTTTACAAAAAGGTGATAAACTCAAATTTCAACAACTTCATCCCTTATCCAAGCTGGCCGTTGAATTTCAACTCACAGCTCCAATTATTGCAACCTCTTAGCGTGGTATGTATATTGAAATAATACAACTTTCTCTAATTACTACTTTTATTTCTTACTAAGTAATATCTCACAACTGTACACATTTATTCATTACCATATCACACTTAATTAATTCCATGAAAAAATGCAACATCTCATACATGCATGCTACATTTTCTGATTTTATACGTAGAGTATCCAAAACGCTCTCGATGTTGGTTTTTACATCCCCAGGTAAAGTACAAATACCTCGAGTTATACTTAGATAAAACTGTTCAAACTCTTGACACTTTAAGCACTCCAGTTTGTATTCTAACAATTTTAACAACTCCCAACATTCGAACACTGATTCGAGTCCTAAGTACACTTCAGATATACCTATTTCTTGAAGCACAATAACTTTCCTCAGTCCTATTGTTTTTAAAACATATTCTTTTCACAGCACTCAGGTTACGTGGTTGTAATTGACAGTCTCTACTGTAAAAGTAGTTACATATGACTCCCTGATTTTCTACAAGCACTTTAAACTCAGCTTGCTCCAACAGAACAAAATCGCCTTTGTTGCCGTTAATTACAACTGCTGGTACAAACGATGCTCTGGTACAACACAATCCCACAGACGCGAATTTACTTTTTGACTTATTTAACGGATACATCGTTGAGTTCAATAATATTGGCTGCTTTACCTTAACACACATTTCTTCTGTCTTCATTAACACTTGCTGTTTAAGACTTTCAAGCGACTGTTGTAACTTATCCATTCTTACCCACCAAACTTGATACTACCCATCGACATCACACCGCGTTTATATATACATCTTTCAAGGTTATTTGCCAGCGTTTATATATACATCTTTCAAGGCTATTTGCTTTAACGGTGGGAGATTTGTATGACCTTGTCTTTCATAATAATATAGTAGTGCTTTCTACTACAGCTACCAGTTATCATCATGCCTGCTATTTTTGGAGATGCGCTTTTTGAAGATGCCCCAGCATTCTACGAGGAGTTTGTGGACTTTCTTAGTTCGCAGCCACCGCCTCCATCACCTCATCGACTCCAGGCTGTCGTGACGCTCGACTATTCCATGAGCCTTGCCAGTGAGCGCCTATGGCAGACGACCGTCCTGAGAACGGTGCCTACCACATACGAGGGCGACCCATTCCTGTGGTGGAGGCAACATATAGAGGTCCCCATCCAGCGCTTTCTAGCGCAACTACCAGATGGGGATGTAATGTACATTAGTTATTGTTGGACTGATTAAATAAATCTATAAACGTGTCTGATTTTTTTTGTGCTTGTGGTATATATAGGACCCTAATACCTAACTCGCTGTTAGTCAGTTGCTCCAGTTTCTACAGTCATGTGCGTCGACGATCGTGAAATACATTTCCAAAGCTTTTTGGAACGATTAGACTCCTTCAATACTTGGACTGGAGTTCAAACTCCAGAATCGTTGGCCAGAGTTGGTTTCTTTCATATAAAAAACGGTGAAGATGATGTGCAATGTTTTTACTGCGAAATTAGAATTCATAACTGGGAGCCTCATGACGAACCCCTCTCTGAACATCTCCGCTGGTCTAAGAATTGCAAATATGCAAATTACATTCGCGCCTTACGAACTGCGCAAGACCTATTACTAAACACCATGACACTTTTCGAAGAGTTAACTACTTTCGGAGATGGCGGTGGTATCGACGTAGTTGGTGGAGGGGCGCTTACCAACCAAGGTTGCTGTTGTTGTCGCAAAAGATCGCCAGTGCATTAGTTGCATTCATACGCTCTACATGGTGCCCCTAAAATTTTTAGTCGCTCTCGCGGCCGTTTATGATGGTGTCGTCTACGTGCTTCAACCACCACATTGCAGTTCGGCGTCTCTTGCTTACAACGATGGTGTGCACAATGTTACGTGGCGTAAAATGGATACCAGTTCGTTGGCAACTCTTCCCGTTTTTAAATTGCCTGTGAAAAACTTTACGAAAGATGGTGTTTTTACGTTCAAGATCAAATACAATTGTTCTACCTATACAGTAGACACTAATTGGCAAACCATTTTAGTGAAGACCAAGCCTGATGTTTTGAAGATGCTGCATCAACCACCCAACAGCTCCTGTTGTGTTTCCACGGTTGTTTTAAGCGTTATTTTATTCTGCATTTTGTGTATGTGTGTTACATATTTCGTTATCTGTTGGTACTATAATAAACTAGTCTAATGTATATGTAAGACAAATAAATATTACTCTTCTTTATGCGTTCTTTTAATTCTTTAAAGTTATGGCGCTGAAGATTATTTTACGTTAACTTAACATAACTACATACACACTCAAAAAAGAACACACACATATATTTATATAAATATTTATTCGATCCAAAAATAATTAATGGCGACCACGTCGCCATCTACCAATCTCGATAAGTATTTTATTGTGGGTAGCTTCACGTGCCGGCTCCACCACTCTTCTGTCTCCTGGAGACCTTGGAATGGTTCTGGCAGCGTTCTCAGGACGGCGGTCTCAGCTAACTGCCCGTTGCCGATCATCATCGTGTAGTTGACTGTGATGACAGCCTGGAGGTGACGAGGTTGTGAAGGTAGCGGTTGCGAGGCTATGAAGTCCTCAAACTCTTTGTAGAATGCTGGGGCATCTTCAAAAAGCTCATCTCCAAAACTAGCAGGCATGATGATAACTGGTAGCTGTAGTAGAAAACGATGCGACTTATATAGGGCAAAACCTTGAAAGAACTAACCTTGAACAATAGCCTAGAACAACTGATCATAACCTTGAGCAACCGAACTTGCAAAATAGCGCTGACCTTGATCGTTGACTTAGCCTTCCAAGTGGCCTCGACCTTCAAGTTTAGCCTTGACCTTGAAGTTCAGCCTTGCAAAATAGCCTTGACCTTGAACTCAAGGACAAGTGGTGGGGGGAGGTTCTACAACTGTCCATTCTAACCTACTGATGATTAGTGGAATGAGAATTTTTAAATCCTAACTGGAGTTGGGGGAGGGGGCATATTGTCATGTTGTAAGAATTGGTTTAAACGGAATTGTATGGCTCGTTCAAGGGGTTTAGAGATGGACGATAGTAAGCTGATAAGTCCAAGGTTAGCTGCGTTTTCATGTGGTTTACTCGGCTTGGATATAATTAAAATTACTTCCTGCTCCCATTCACTAAATATCCTATTCTCACAAAGGCGTTAAATATTGCAGCAATGTCTGGTAATTTTTCAGAATTTCATTGGGTATTATGTCAATTCCTGGTGCGTTCTTACTTTTTAGTTTATTTATATACTTTTGGACTTATGCAGGAGAAACTGAGTCATTTAGTATTATATCGTGAGTACTAGTTCTGATTACTTTTTTTTCAACAATGTTTTCAAGTGAAGTTGTAAATATGTTTCATAGCCGTTCAGCAAAGATTTCACTTTTATCCTTATCTTCATAGTAGGTGCTATCGCTAACTTGCAGTATTGTAATTATTGTAGGTGGCCTTAGTATTCTATTGGCAGTCTTCCACATGTTGGGCAAGCTATTGAGGCGGGTTTTGTTTGTATGTTTCGAGTAGTTTGCCTTTGATAAGTCTTCGAATATGGGTTGGAGGAATTTTATAATTGATAACTGCTGCAGCTTGCTCGATTGCAACTGCCTACTGCTTTCCTAAGCTTTTTTATTGATATATCCGCACCTTTCTGAGAATTAAAGTTTGTTTGACATGCGAGCCGGTTATTCATTAATGCCCGAAAGCGTTCCCAGTCAATCGGGCCGCTGATCAACTTTGAGAGTTTGGGGTGGTAGTAAGGTGAGTGTTCTAGGGTAAATACTACAAGTAAAGGAGCAGAATCTAGTTCTACTAGAACAGTTTGGGGGTATTGGCGACATCACATTTTGTATAGTACTATATCCAGAATTTCCAGTAACTGTTTATAGTCCGGGAGCCAGTGAACTTTTTGTTACGTCATAGGTAAACGGCTAAATTATACTTCATGAATTAGTTTTTGTGCTAAAGTAAACGAAACTGATTTCTGCAATCCCAAATCCGGGATAACATTTAGGGTTGTGATGTGAAAGTTGTCGCAATTAACAACTGTTTTACGTCATTTTTAAATGCAAAATACACGTTCCCATCAAAAGTTTGATTAACACAGAGCAATAAAGTATGTTTCTGCAATGTGGAATCCGGGATAACCCCTTCTGCAAAGAGGGTGAACATGTAGGGTTACACAAAAAATCATCTGCTGGCAACTTAACTAAAAAATTAGAATGAAAAGATTTGTACATTCCATCAAAAAATCTTTCCAGAGATCACAGTCAGGCTGCTGAAACCCAGAGCAGCACTGAAAAACATCTCAATACAACACAGGAGAGTACCACTTCATCGTTAGTTGCTCTAGAAGAAGTTTCTTTTCTGATCCAGTAGACCTCGAAACAGACATCGAGACGAGGGTTTCGGAAGCATCTACGATTCCTCGATCATGCCTTTTTTGTAGTTTATCTCGTAAACGTTCTAAAGGTCGTGTTTATTACATTAATTTGTGGAAATTGTACTATTTTGTGTAAAGAGGTAATGGCGGTAGCACTTGAGAAACACGATAACAACATGCTTGAGAAAATTAAGAATAGTAAGAAAACTTCGTGTATATTGCTTGTTGTAGAAATCGCATTGATTTGTTGAATATAATAACGTGAAATTGACTCGGCACGAGCATTTGACGGCGCGCGACAAGTTACTTTTGAGGCGCTTGCAGAAAGTCATGACCCCGGAGTTTGTTATGCAGAATATCATTTTTGTAATGTTTAATGTTCGCACTAGTGCATGCAAAAAGAATTTTTCATTTATCTTACAAAATTTTTTACAACTTCAACCCTATATATTCACCCTCTTTGCAGAAGGGGTTATCCCCCAATTCCACATTGCAAAAATATATTTTATTGCTCTGTGTTAATTAAACTTTTGTAAGCAATTTGTATTTTGCATTTAAAAATGACGTGAAATAGTCGTCAATTACGACAACTTTCACAGTGCAACCCTTACACCCGTATGCATGGTCGTTCGCCAGCGGCTCGCCGGCGACTCGCCGGAGTTTCGTTATGAATAGTATGTTGGTGGCACTGTACGTCTATGTCAAATTCGAGGTTAGCAGGTTAGATTTTGTGTTAGTTTCTGTCAAAACTGACGGAAAACCTAACCTGCTAACCTCGAATTTGACATAGACTTTCAGTGCCGCCAACATACTATTCATAACGAAACTTCGGCTAGTCGCTGGCGAACGACTATGCATACGGGTGTTTTATTAATGTTATCGCCGGATTCGGGATTGCAGAAATCGGTTTTTGATTACATCAGTACAAAAACTAATTCATGAAGTTTAATTTAGCCGTGAGCCCAATGACGTAACAAAAAGTTCACTGGCTCCCGTACTATTATACCTGTAAGTATGTGTATTTGCTGGTGCAGAAATGTGCACTTCCCATTTTTTAAGTTTGACTTCAGGGTTATTTACTTTACAACCCCAGTTGATATGTTTACTATTGAGGTCATCAGCTAAAATAATAGGAGCAGGATCCCAAAGATATTTTAAAGTTCATTTAAAATAAGCTCGCTATTTGGTGGCTTGTATGCTGAGATGATCCTTAGCGAAGAGCGATTCTCCAAAGTTAAATTAATGGCAACAGCTTCTAGCTGATGCAGGAGAGATATTAAACACACCAAACCCATACAACCCCATTCCGAGGTACCTATGGATCCTTTTGTTCTAGTTGATGGATATTATCTAGGTTAAGTGAAGTTGCTGCTATATTCCACTTGATAATTATTGTTGATCCATCCCAGCCAAGTGTCGTTTTTCTTTATTTTCTATAAATTACATACTCTGGCATTGTAAATGCTTTCTCTCGAATTAAGTGCGTTTCCCTGATACATACTCTATCAATGCTATGTCTCGCTAAGAATGAAAGGAAGGATGACCGTTGTGTTTTAAGCTATTAGCGTTCCAGTTTGGGAGTGTTAACGTATGATTACGTTTATGATTATTTGCCATGTGGAATATCATAGGTATTGGGGGCAATAATGAAGTTTTCTATTTGGCCAAGGTAAGGAGTAATTATTTCAAGTATGCAGTTGAAGACTTTTGTTATACGGTTAGGATTAGAGGAGTTGGGATTGTTGTTTAATATTTGAGAGTATAGTGGTTTAGCAGTAATATTTCCTACTAAATATGCGTTGGGATTAGTACGTTTAACTGTGGTTAACTGAGTTTTGATTTTAAGTTTTCTGATGTATTGTCAGCTCCTATAATTGGCCGAGTATCCTCCACCACAGTTAACGCAGACTGTTTTTTTTTCTTGTTGTTTTGCACATGCAGAGTAATGATGAGAATTGGAGAATTTGACACAACGTAGAGATAAATGACAATAATTCTTTGTACGGCCAAGAAGTTGACAATTGGTGCACTGCAGAATATCGTTATTTCTGCGCCGTGGTTCAACTGTTACTATACAGTGTAACAATCTGTTTGAAGTCCGCGTACACCTACGGTCGTGAGTGGACGTGCGAATGGTTCGCTGTGATAAGCAGTCGCCTAACGTTTTACCTGTAAGTGATACAAAACTGATAATCGTAATTTATTTCGTACTTCAAATATTTTAAAAAAACTATTGAAAGTACAATAAATATACAAACAACAAGGGGCCCTGCGGGGTCCCTCCTAAATGAAATGAGCAGCAGTAGCAAGCGCAATAGAGAGGAAGTCTCACCTCCAGTTATGGATACCCGTAAGAGATATTTATTCGAACCGTCCAACTTATTAATTTCCAACAAATTCCACCCTTTAACCACTGACGATGCAAGTGATTCGAATAAACAAAATAACACCGTACCTGCGACCTCCGATATGGATATCACCGACTCGACCTCTATCCCAACCAAATGTAAAATTCCACCCATTTACCTGCACGAAGCTACTAATCACCAAGAAGTTATCAAGGACATCTCTGCACTCGCTGAAGCAGATTTTACAACAATGGTTAAAGGCACGTCGCTTCGTATTAATTTGAGTAGTACTACAGATTATCGTAAACTAACAGCGTATTATACTGAAAAAGACTTGCGATATCACACTTTCAAAAATCCCGAATCTAACAATATATCGGTGATGATAAGAAACGTACCGATTTCAATTACAGAATAAGAAATTGAAACTGAGTTGTTAAGCCGCAAGTTACCAGTTATTAAAGTAGCTCGACTCTATAACAAAAGTAGATTGCCAATACCGATATGCGCTGTTGATCTATCTAAAACCGCAAATTCTAACGAGGTTTTTAACCTAAACAAATTGTACCATTCAATCGTCAAAGTTGAACCGCGCAGAAAGCCCAAAGACATACCGCAATGTAAAAAATGCCAACGGTATGGGCACACCAAGAATTATTGCTCTCAAGAACCTCGTTGTGTCAAATGTCTCGGAAAGCATATGTATAATCAATGCTCGAAAAACAGGAGTGAAACACCAAAATGTGTCAATTGCGAAGGTGATCATCCTGCAAATTATAAAGGATGCAGTTACTATGCAAAAATTAGCAAAAAGCAACAGCCAACAAAACAAACTTACAGTAGAAATACTGCTCCAATAACGCAAAATTCTCCATCTATGAATAGAGTTATACCATCGAAGTCATATGCTGCAGCCACAATAAACACTGATAATATAGATCAGAATAGTACGACTGACTTGACAACTATTTTAAAATCATTATTAGACATAATTATACCACATTTGGATAAGCTACAACCTCTTCTAACGTTATTAATGCCCGCGTTGCAACAATATGCATCCAAATAACAAACGTACCATACATAATACAACAATAGTCAATTGGAATGCCAATGGACTTAAAAATCAACGATCAGTGTTCGTCGAATTTCTTAAGCGACACAATATTGACATAGCTTGTATAACAGAAACTCACCTAGTTGACACTGAAACTATACGAATTCCAAGTTACAACGTTGTGAGAAGTGATAGAGCAGCTCCAGTGGCTTCGGGCGGTGTGGCCATTATTATAAAAAAACAAATATCTTTCTCAGTTGTACCTCAACCCAACACAATCAGCTTGGAGGCAGTCACTATCAGGGTTGTACTTAATAACGATGTAAGTACAATTATTACTTGTACTTACAAACAACCTAATAAGCGTTTGCAAGAAGCAGATGTAAAACTATTATTTAGCAATAACGGACCAACCCTAGTAGTCGGTGATCTAAATTGTAAAAACATTATCTGGGGCTGTAGAACAAACAATCCAGATGGAGTTAAACTGGATCACTTTACAACTAAGAATGCCGCAATAGTTTCGGCTCCTGAAGAACCCACTCATTATCCGTACAACAATAAGCATCAACCCGATATTCTCGATATTGTTTTACAGAAAAACTTTAACAGAAGAATATGGCAAACTGTTGTATCTGAATTAGATTCAGACCATCTGCCAGTATTAATTAATTTTCATGCAGTCCCAGAAAGAAGCGAAAAGCCCGAGAGATTAATCAAAGGGAAAATAGATTGGGAAAAGTTCCAAGGACTACTCGCCGAAAATATCAAATGCACCAGATTATTAGAATCCACCAATGATATTGATCAAGCAATCACTACAATCACAGATAACATCAAACAAGGCATTGATAAGTCAACTATTAGCGAATATAGAAATCATCCTACAAGTACGTCGATGTTGCCGTCCTATATATTTGATTTAATAAAAGAGAAGCATAAAGCTCGTAGGCAATGGCAAAGAAATCGTACCCCACAATTGAAATCACTTCTTAATCAATTAACTAGACGTGTCAAATTAGAATTGGATACATTGAGGATTAATTCGTATAATGCTTACATAAAACAATTGCAACCTGGTGACGCTACAATGTGGAGAGCAACGAAATCTATCCTCAAACAACCCTCCGTCATATCATCTTTACATGCTAACAATTCAACTTACAACTCTGACGAAGAGAAATGTGTAGCCTTCTCGAACCATCTGGAAGAAGTGTTCACAACTATTCCAAACTTAACCGATCAAGACTTTTACAACGAAGTTCAGGAATACGTCTCAACACGGCAGTCAACACATATAGATGTTATTAAACCAACATCGCCCAAAGAACTTCAAGAATTAATTAAAAAATTACCAAATAAAAAATCTCCCGGTCATGACCTGATTCCAAACGAAGTCTTGAAGAATCTACCACCCAAAGCAATAACATACCTAACCACTGTTTTTAATAGTTGCTTAAAAATAGGATATTTTCCGGATAAGTGGAAATTAGCTCACATTATTTTATTTCACAAACCCGGCAAAAACAAGCATGATCCGGCAAGTTATCGCCCTATCTCGTTACTACCTGCGTTCTCTAAGTTATTCGAGAAAGTCATATATTCTCGCTTAAAGGAATATTTAGACAGCAAAGATTTAATTCCCAAATTTCAATTTGGTTTTCAACCAGGGTTTTCTACAAACCATCAGCTTTTAAGAATAACTCAAATGATAGAACAAGGTTACGAGGATAGAAAATACACAGTTATAGCATTTATTGATATTGCCCAAGCATTCGATAAAGTTTGGATAAGTGGACTCATACACAAGCTTGATCAATTAAAGTTGCCGGATTATATTGTAAACGTAATAGCATCTTTCTTACAAAACAGATGTTTTCAAGTTAAAATCAACTGCAAGCTTTCTCCTATTAAACAAATAACAGCTGGTGTTCCACAGGGGTCAATACTTGGCCCCGTATTATTTAATATATTTATGAATGATATACCCGAACCTCGAAATACTTCAGTTGGAATGTATGCAGATGATACGGCACTTATAAGTCAGCACGAAAATATTTTGGAAGCTATCGGGCAACTGCAAAATTCAGTGAATGAAGTGCAACGGTGGTTTAACAAGTGGCAACTTAACATTAATCACTCAAAAAGTGAAGCAAAAATATTTACGTTACGTAGAATAATCAGTCCGCCTAGAATACGAATAAATAATCACAATATTGAATGGAATCCATCCGATAAAGCTGTTAAGTATCTGGGAGTCCATCTTGATCAGCGGTTAAGTTGGGGCTATCACGTGAATAAGAAATTAAACGAATGTTATGCACGGATGACTCTTCTTTATCCTATTCTGAACAGGAAAACACCACTACAAATTAAGTGCGGCTTATTAATCTACCAATGTCTGCTCCGTCCTATAATAACCTATGGATGCCCGATATGGGGAGCTGCCTCGAAACTCCACATCAAAAAACTGCAAGTTCTACAAAATAAGATATTGAGGATCGTTATAAATGCACCTTGGTTCGTGCGAAATCAGCAAATTCACAATGAACTTGGAATACCAACTATCGAAGAACACATGTGTAAAGTGATCAAAAAGTTTTATGAAAATGTGAAAAAGTGCGCGAGTGCAGAACACTATTCCCTGGGAGCGAAGCGGATTCATGTGAGACTAAAACGACAACTACCGCAGGATGTTTATAACTAAATCTGAAAAAGAAAGTGACAATAAAATTAACTGTATTAAGTTAAATATTAATGTGACCGAGGGGTTCCAATGAACCGTCTTCAATTCTAACTAATATGTAGCTGATAATGATTTTTAATTGTATCAACAATACTGTGTATGACAAACAATGTCGATCCAGTTATAAACGTAAATTTAAAAAAAAAAAAAAACAATCTGTTTAGATTAAATATATCCTTTCTCTTATTGTCATTAGATCAACTGCAATAATTGGCATAGGTTTTTATTGTTTAATAGTCTGATCGTTGTAACAATAGGATATTTTAAATTATTTAGTTGCATGTTTAGTTTCCTATTTGTGGTAAAAATGAGGACATTACAAATTATTACCGAGAGACAGATAGTGCCTTTTACAATGTGCACCTAATTCCAAGAGATGTGATAAAACGCTACCAAATTTCTAAAATGTAGAGAACTTAAATTAATTTTTAACCCGAAGGATAAGGTATGGTAGTAGACGGCATCCAATCCAAGAAGTAAATATTGTGGTAGGGGATTCAAACGCTGAGGTGATCAACAAAAGGTATTTATGGAAAAATTGCAGGAGGAGAAGGCAAGCATTACATACGCAACGACAAGGGGTTAAGGTTAATACTACCAGCTATAGAGAAAGAAGAAAAGAATATGCATAAAGGTACATGGTTGATACCAGAAACGAACGAAACTAATCAAATTCTGAACATATTGATGTAGAATAAATATGAAAAACTTAATCATCAATGTGAGAACACATCGATAGGCAAATGTGGGCTCATACCACTTCCAGATGATGGTTAACTTAAAGTAGAAGAACCAAAGAAGAAAACTAAAAGAATACTAATACTGAAATATAATGCGGATGAGCTCCAGAAGGGTAAGGTTGTAGAATACTATAAGGACGATAGGCAATCAAGGTTTTAACAAATAATACAACAAAACAAAAAGAAGAAGTGAAAAGGATACCGAAAACAGACTAAAAAGACAAGAAAACTACTCAGAAGATAGGAAACAGAAACAGAAAGAAATGGAAGCAAAGTTGAAGAAAATGCAAATTAGAAGTTTTCAAAAAAAACCGGATTAAAATAGAAATGATAACAGAAAAGGCATTATTCTTCAAATGTAAAGAAGGAAACTTGATTGGTTACCAGAATGAAGCATCACAAAGATGTCATCAGGTAGAGGGAAATACAAGCATGGAGATGGTTGACGATAAGACAGACACAGTAGAGCCCAACTTGAAAAAAGTGGAATAAATCATAGACAAAATGGCGATCAACAAAAGCCTAGGTTAAAATGGTATTACAAAGTAGAATGTAAAGTAAGGGGGTATTATATTCAAACAAAAAATGTAAAACTGATTAATGAAAGTTGGAAATGGAGTATATGCTCAAAGAATGGAGAATCCGAAGAATGGAGAATAGCGAAGATCTGTAAGAATGGGGACAACAAAATTATCAGATGCACCACCCTTATCGAAAGCATATTCAAAATGTTCGTTCGCCACCCTATTAGAACGTAGACTTTAAGAATATAGGTAAAGCATACTGGGTGATTCCCAATGTGGATTCTGAAAACATAGTTAGGAAATTGTCATAAACGGTCGACACAGCAGGCGAGGCACTAACTCGTTAGTTTCCGCGGTTTTCCACGATTTTTCGCCAGTTAGAATAGTAACAGTTATACCACGGCAAATGCAGAAAGCCACAAACCTAATAATCTAAAAACCAGCGACAAAAATAGTTATTTCATTAAGAAAATATTTCATCTTATTATACCCTCTTAACGTCGCTGATAATTAATTCGGAAATCTGCCTAATTTTAAGCGGTGAAAAGAAGTAGAGATATATCTGTTTCTTATGTTCCTTCGGAAAAGTATGTTTACTTAGGTAAAACTGACCTGACAAAATGTCACGTATAATTTTTAAATTAGGTTATAGTTTTTAATCTTTGACAAACAGTTTTAGCTATACGTGTATTTGTCAAATCTCAAAAAAGTTTTACATAACTAAAAATTACCTACTAGGGGATACTTTTCCCAAGCATCATGAGAAAATGAAATACCGAGAGGTCGAATAAATTCGTAATAAGAGTCGCCTGTGATACGTGTTATATGTTTGACGGTCGGTCAGTCTACGTCAAATTCGAAGTTGTCAGGTTAGATTTTGTGACAAATAACAAACGAAACCTAACCTGCTAACCTCGAATTGAACATACACCGACAGTGCTACCATCAATACACTTCAGTACTGCCAGATACGTTTATTTTATTTGTCATCTCTAACACTTTGCGTCCCTGCTGCAGCTTTCTCCACCACCGGCAACCAGTCAGACTTCGAAATCAATTATCAGTGATGTTAAGAGAGTATAGTAGCATGAGATATTTTCTTAATGAAATGACGTAACTATTTTTGTCGCTGGCCCTCCGTCTATAATAGTACCTTAACGTAATGATTTCACCTAACAATTGTTACGTGGTAAAACAGTAATTAAGACCATATTATTACAATTAGGTAATTACCTTAGTTCAACCACAATCAAACATGGTTGGACATCATGTTGTTGCAGAAGTAACTAGCATTTACGGCAACTTGTAAACGATCAAAACACAAACAAGGTCACATGCAAGTTGCCAGTAATTTGTCCATAGTCGAAATTACGATATTAATTGATACTCAATTCAAGGACTCAGCTAAATAACCATTAACCCACAAAATAAGTCAACCCTGCAACAATAACTTGCTCCGGCTAATTACAATCGGGTAGAGGTTCGGTTTAACGAAAAAAAATATGTGGGTGTATACTAGTTTAAAATTTCGGTATTAATCCGCCACATAAATTTTACTTGGGCTGCGACAACTATGAAATTAGTTTATTTAAAATGTTATCAAAATGTTAAGCACTCATGAAAAAACGCTGGACGTAATATGTGTTATAACGAAATAAAAAACCACAGTGTATAATATTGTTTTTGTGATTTTTAAACCAACTCTAACTGCTGTGATAGTGTCTTATTTTGATCTGGTTTTCCTTGTTTATTTATCTTTGTGTATTTTATACCGAACATCTTTATGGTTATAAATTACACTAATTCGTTTTCTATGCCTGCGAATTTTATTTCTGCCTTTGCCGTTATCTCTTTTTTTGCAGGAATTGGGTAGTAGCGTCTTTCGACCTGTACCTTTATTTGAATAGCAAAGTGCTTGGGGTTACTTGCTACTTGGCGCCGATATATTTTTCCCAGCCTAAGATTAGAGTCTTTTATTTAACCTACGACCAGCTCCGGCTAAGAAGTCTGCTGCGTTTGGTTCTCCCCTATTTACGGTTAGAGTGACAGTAGCAATATGTTAGAAATAATTGGGTATTCGTTTTATTTCAATAAGGAACAATACATCGTCTCAGGATTAAAGTACATACTAACAATCGATTAACATATCGCTTTTACTCCAGTAGAAATACACTCCAACAGAGTAATGGCTATACAAAGGTGCTTATCTTATATATCTAAGTTCTTACTTTTTTATCTAAATAATAGGGTTAACTGAAATGTGAATAAAAGAAATTATCTATGTAGATAAGATTATGGATTTTTTTAAAATTGATTATTACCGGATCGGCTCTCAGGGGCCATACACAGTAATATTAAATTAATTTTACGTTACATATAAAATATAAAATATAAACATAAAACACCATTATATTAAAGGGCTAGTTTATCGTGTACTAGGCAAGTGTGTGAGCATCTTTAGTCACTGTCACTTAACTACACATCCTGTGGGAGACGGAGGTTTATAAATCGTTGTCCTAGTGTGCAGTGGTCGGTAGCTGGGTAGGTTCTTAGGTTTGCCATGAATTTTTTGGTGGTGCTTTTGATAAAGTATTGGATGTGGGATCAGTTCGCAGTGTAGTTGATCGTTACGGATGAACAAAATTGCGTTGGTTGCCGTTCTGATGACCTTGTTCTGGAATACCTGCAGTTTGTTAATATGTATTTTGGACGCAGTTCCGAACACTGCGCAGGTATACATAAGCACCGATCACAGGATGGATTTATATATTAACAGGGCGCACTCAATTTTCAGCGGAGAGTTTCTATTTAGGATTGGATATAACAATCTCATCTTGTGATGGCAGTCGTTTAGTTTGGAGTTTATGTGTATTCCCCATGTTAATTTTTGATCCAAGTGGACTCCTAGATATTTCACAGCTTCGTCTTTCGGGTTTCATGAGATGATATTACGATTGATAAGAATGGGGATTGGGTTTTGGAATCGACGGAGAGTGAATATTTTTGCGATAATTTTTTTGGGGTTTAATGTAATGTTCCAGCGGTTGAATCAATGTAGCAGTTGATCTGATGCACTTTGGAGAGCTTGGATTGCGTCGTTTGCGTTACTATTTTGCGTTATTATCGCCGTGTCATCAGCAAACATCGCTAGGGAGCAGTTGTCAGGCACCGGAATGTCGTACATAAATATGTTAAACAGTGTGGGTCCAAGGATAGATCCCTGGGATCCTCCGGCTTGGATGTTCTTGGTTCCCGATACGGAAGTATTGACGATGCTGGCAAAGGTACGTTCGCTGAGATAGGTTGAAGTTATGTTAGTGATATAATCCGGGATTTGCAGTTGGATCATTTTATATAATAGACCATTGTTCCAGACACGGTCAAAAGCTTGAGCGATGTCAAGAAATAAGATGGTGGTGTACTGTTTGTTTTCGAAACCTTTAGTTATTATTTCGTGGATTCTAACAAGCTGTTGTGTTGTCAAATATTTGGGTCTAAAGCGGAACTGAAAGGGTGGTAGTACCGACTGCTGGGATATATAAGTAGAGAGTCGGCTGTAGATTTTTTTTCGAATAGCTTTGATAAAGTGCAGAGAAAACTTGTTGGGCGATAAGATGTGGGATTGGTTTTACATTTTCCAGGTTTATGAAAGTGCATTACATAAGCATGTTTCCAGTTTTTAGGAAAGTAACCGGTGGATAAGCAGGCATTAGAAAGAAAGGTGAGATATGAAAAGCATTTTAGAATGATATTTTTAAGAAGCATTTTTGGTATCAAATCGGGACCAAATTTTTTTTATTTGGTAATTGCTGGATAAGCAATGCAATTTCGTCTGGAGTTGTTGTTTGGATATTGGTTGCATTTAATGGGAGGTGTTGGGACACTGTTTCATCTATATGGTTGTTGAACTCGATGTTATCATTACGAGTTTTGATTGTTAACGCTGGTCCAAGGTATGTACTTAGGATCTCACATTTATCGGGTCGCTGAAATATGTAGCGTCATCGATTCGTAGGGTAGGTATTATAGGCTTCTAATTGGTGATGCGTTTAACTGCCCGCCACATTGTCCGGTCAGCCGTTTCGAGGTCGCTTATATATCGTTGGTATGATGAGATGCGGTGGTTTTCGAGTTCCTATTTAACTTGCCGCGTTAACTGGTTGAGGGCTAATTTATGTTGATGTTTCCTGGTTCGTTGCCACAATCGTCTGGCCTGATGTTTCTGGCGTATTAATGTTTGTATCCTTATTGGCAGTACGTGAAGATGTGCTGGTTTGCGATAGATTTGAGTGGCGGCTGTTCGGGCTGCTTGTTGGAGCGCTGTTGCAAGGTGATTTGTTGTCTGATCAATACCATCGGCGCTATAAAGATTGTGGAAAGGCACTAGGTTGGTGTCGAGATGAATTTTGAACATATTCCAGTCAACGGGTCTACTAATTAGTCGGTGTATATTTTGTACTAGGGACGGTTGCTTGTTAAATGTAAGTATGATCGTAATGTGGTCAGAATCCAATTCTGCCAGTACTTGTTGGTAAATGGGATATGATATTTTATGTTGTAGGCAAATATCAAGAATATCGGACTGATGGTCAGTCCTGTAAGGGTAGTACTTCGGTTCGTCAGGAGTTATTACCTGTATGGGAAGATCTGCTACATTTTTGCTGTTTAAATAACCTAATATTAAGGTTGGTGAACCGCTTTTTAATAATGTCTGCATATCTTGAGTCATCAGGCGCTTATTAGGTGGTTGGTAAGCAGCGATTACTATGAGCTCACTGTTGTCAGTTTGTATAATTTTGATTGCAGAAGCCTCTAGATGGTGAAGGTTAGGGAGAATATATTCTTCATGTTTAATTTTCCTTTTTATGAGTACTGCGGTTCTGCCCGAGGCAATTTGGGAAACTTTGAGGCGCGTAGTGAAATTCTGGTTGGTTTTTTGGGTTTATTCTGGAAGGATGTGTCTGAGTTCTATTTTCCTTAATTTCGGGATAGTATTGGCACCCTTTGAAATTGTCCGGGTGCATTTGACTGCAGTTAACGCATTGAGGTTTGTCTGCGGGAAGTTTGGAACACTCAGTATACAAATGATCCCCAGAGCATTTGACGCAGCGAAGTGGAAGCTTGCAGGAATTGCGTGTATGGCCGTATCGCTGGCAGCGGAAGCATTGAAGGATGTCTGTTGTCTTCCTGCGTTGTTCAACTACCATTAAAGTGAATTATGGATTAAGTAGTGAGATACATAAATTATGCATCTATGATACTTGCTTGTCGCTGCGTTATAAATAACACACTGGCGACAGGGCCGTTAGCGCACAAAGTCAGCCCTATCAGTGCTGATCAAAAGATGAACGCAAAGGCGCGGGTACTAAATATCTTTAAGAGAGAAACCTGAATTCTCGCTAAAAAGCGTTGTTAAATATCCCTATTATTAAAATTATAATTTTATACACCTCAAATTGTCGATTTATAAAGATAATTTCATTTACATACTAATTTTCAGATAATGGGCGTTGTAGTGGCAGTCACTTGCGATATGACGACCAAAGAAGCACAACGGACGGCAACAGTGTGCTACAATCTACTTCTTGACGTTCCTGCAGAAAGCAACAACATCCAGGACCGGATTCTCCGCGAGGAGCTTATCTTACTCGCCCAACAAGCAACTCACCAGTGTCCTTATTTTTCGGCAGCAGGATTCTTTAGAGTAGACTACTCAATGCTCTATGGTCTTCTTGGAACCGTCACATCTTACGTTATTGTACTCATTCAAATTAATAGTTAATTCAATTACTTGTTAGATGTCTATGCTGAATTGTAATTGAAATCTGTATTAATACATTTCTGGAATTTTGACTATATAATTGAGGTTAAATGTCGAAGAAATAGCCTTATGTTTATTAATTATCGATATTAAGTATTCGGTAGCTTCGTAAAGTTGTGGAAGATTGGATTTTATATTACAATCGTGTCTAAAATTGAAATTACTATTGATTATTGTCTTTATATATATATATATATATAGTTCAATATGTTGACTGGGAGCGGAAGAACATCCAACCCTCAGTACTGGGCACAATATTCAGAGCTTTATTGGTTAGGAAATTAAAACCACATTGTATTCTGTCGCAGACGTTTCGGAATTTTTTATTTTATTCCATTTTCAATGCCTAAAGAAGAATTTACAATAGTACAAAGGTGATCTAACAAGCAGTTTATGAACTTACCGCAAAATACTAGTGTACAACCTTAAAGCTGTTAACATGTGTTGATGGAAAATTTATAATTTAAATATGAAAGGAATTGGTGAAGCCTCATTTCTTCTTAATCTTAGAAGCACACTACGTACTACTGATTGCTATAATTACACGTTAAAATACACAGACACAATTAAAATCAGTTTAAAAGTTGTTAATTTGTACAATTTAGGTCATGGCTGACAAGGTCACTGCAGGTGTAAAATGTATGAACTTCCTGCATGTTGATAGTTCGCGCATGCGTAATGGTGCACGCGTCCAAATGTTACGAGGGGAGACCAAGAAGTGGTTGGACTGTCCACCTTATTGAATGAAAATAATTTGAGTTTAAAGTTAAAGATTTAAGGAAAAATTGTTGTTGGCCATAGATAGCAAGAGGTGATAGGAAACACTTAAACTGTCAATATCTTTTTTTGAATTTAATGCATTCGAAGTCCCAAAAATGCTACACATTTCTATAAAAGTACGTCTACTAGTGTTAGGTTCAATAGTTATAATTTCGGGATTTGCAAAATCCATGCTATGGCCAGTATTGCTGACATGAGTGGCTAACGCACAGGCTTTGGGTTTGACTTTGGAGTCACTCTTGTGTTGGGTTAGCCTAGCATTGAGTCTTTGGGCTGATTGTCCGATGTACGATGAGTCACAATTTTGGCAATTAATTTGGTAGACTGCATACGGAGTTGAAAGGGTTGGTGTTTTGTCCTTGAGTTTAGAAAAATAATCTTTCAAGACATGCTGATGTTTGTCTGCAATAGTGATGTGAACCTGGTTGCGGAAAATTCCTTTAATTATAGCTGATAGCTCGGGGATATAAATGAGACTTTTGTAGACTGGTGGCTTAGGAGGTGGTTCTTCTATGTCAGCAGGGATTTCGTTATTGCTTCTCCTGTTATTGTTGTTAGCAGATATAATAGAGTTCAGTAGGGCTACTGGATAATTATTCAATTTAAGGATGGTTTTTAATTTATTTAAGTTGGTATTGTGAAAATCTGGATGCGATATTGTCAGGATTCTGTGTTTTAGTCTTTCACCACATTGATTTTGTGGCGGATATTGTGAAGGGAACGGAAGTTCAGAAACCATAAAACCGACCAGCTCAGGAACACCTGCAGTGACCTTGTCAGCCATGACCTAAAATGTACAAATTAACAACTTTTAAACTGATTTTAATTGTGTCTGTGTATTTTAACGTGTAATTATAACAATCAGTAGTACGTAGTGTGCTTCTAAGATTAAGAAGAAATGAGGCTTCACCAATTCCTTTCATATTTAAATTATAAATTTTCCATCAACACATGTTAACAGCTTTAAGGTTGTACACTAGTATTTTGCGGTAAGTTCATAAACTGCTTGTTAGATCACCTTTGTACTATTGTAAATTCTTCTTTAGGCATTGAAAATGGAATAAAATAAAAAATTCCGAAACGTCTGCGACAGAATACAATGTGGTTTTAATTTCGTAACCAATAAAGCTCTGAATATTGTGCCCAGTACTGAGGGTTGGATGTTCTTCCGCTCCCAGTCAACATATTGAACTATTTTGTAACCACAAGAGCTGTGAAGAGTTTTTAAATTTATATATATATATATATATATATATAACCACACAAGCTGTGAGAGGGACTATCTTTATATATATATATATATATATATATATATATATATATATATATATATATATTAAAGGTAAACATTTCAGGGTGTCATACCGCTTAATAAATTTGAAGATTTCTTCAACTGGTTGAAGAACATCTTGAATGGTGTTTGGGGTTGGACGACGTTTCGACGAAATCACATTCGTCATTTTCAAGTCCTTGTAGTCCGGGTTTGGCTTCTAGTTATGCGGCAACACGACGGACTGTCAACTTGATGCACAGCTGACTGAATAGGTTGTTTATCAATTACTGTGGCAACTAGCATCGAGGGAGCTGTACTGCTAGGACGGATGGCTGGTGTTCGCAGAGAATGGCCGGCCGTTGCTTGTAGTAACGTTGGTAACCACGATGCAGGTAATCGGCTTGTGTCGTCGCGGGTGTTCATACAATTCGGACGTTTCACGATTTCGATGGCTTCTCGTATGATGCATGCGTCTTTGTGTTCGACGCTGGCAATGCTCTTGGTGTTGTCGAAATCAATCTTGTGCAAAGTATCCCATATATGATGCACTAGCGATGAAGTGTGTTCCATCTTCTTAACATAATTCTGATGTTCCTCCTTGCGTGCCTTTATTCTCCGGTTGGTGTGGCCTATGTAGCTGCTATCGCAATCCCGACACGGTATCTCGTAGACTCCTTGGTTTTCCAAAGGGATGTACTCTTTAGGATTCCTCAGTATGGACTGGATTTTTCTATCCGTGGTAAAGGTTGTCCTGATGTTACATTTTCTAAGGATTCTTCCGATTTTCTCTGTCGTGCCTCGGATGTAAGGCAGGTACGCCGTGCCACAAGGTCTCTCCTCTTCTGCGTCTTGCGTTTTGGTCTTCGGTGGTCGGAACGCTTTCCTAATCGCTGCTCTGCCATAACCATTTTGTTCGAATACTCGAGCAAGGGTTGCTAATTCTTGTCTTGTATTCTCCTTGTCGGCTATCCTTCTTGATCTACAAACCAGTGTTGTCAGGACTGATTGTAGTTGAGCAGGGTGGTGGTGTGAATTGGCATTTAGGTAGCGATTGGTGTGCGTGGTCTTCCTATAAACCGTGTGCCCCAATTTTCCATTCTTCTTGGTGATGAGAACGTCTAGGAATGGAAGGTGGTTGTTCTTCTCCAATTCCATCGTAAACTGGATCTTATTATGGATGCTATTGAGATGGGTAAGGAAATCAGCAAGTCGATTCTTACCATGACCCCATATGGCAAAGACATCATCGACATACCGAAGCCAAAGTTTCGGTTTGTAAATGGTGCTGTCCAGTGCTTTCGATTCGAAGTCCTCCATGAAGAGATTCGCAATGACGGGAGACAAAGGTGAACCCATCGGCGCTCCTTCTACTTGCTTGTAGCGTTGACCATTATAGATGAAATATGTATTCTGGAGACAATGATCGGCAAGTTTGATGATGTGTTGAGGTGGATCATACTTCTGTTTAATGACTTTTAGAGCTTCGGCAACTGGCACTTTAGTAAACAGAGAGACGACGTCAAAGCTCACGAGGATATCGGTCGGTGTAATTTTCACCTTTTGCAGCATCTCGATGAAGTGGGTAGAATTCATAACGTATGAAGCCGCATCTGCCACATGCGGCTGCAGATGTTTAGCTACGAACGCTGCAAGTCGTTGGACAGGTGATCCTATGAAACTAACGATAGGCCTAAGCGGTGTTCCATCCTTATGAATTTTTGGGAGACCGTATATCTTGGGACATTTAGACGACTTTTCTCTAGGTATAAGTTGATTTTGCACTTCAGTTTCTATGTTACTCTCCTTTATCTTCGACTTGGTGGTCTTCTCCAAATACGTTGTTGGATCTGTGGAGATACATTTGTAAGCACTGTCCTGCAGTAAAGAAATCATTTTAGAGTGGTAGTCATCGTTGTTCATGATAACGGTGACATTTCCTTTGTCTGCAGGAAGAATAATGATGTTGTTGTTCTGACGAAGATTCTTGAGTGCCAAAGATTCATCACGGGATAGATTCGATTTGGGTGGTTTAGCCAATCGTAAGATTCGAGAGGTATCTTGTCGGATGAGATCGGCGGTATTCTTATCCAGTCTCGAAATCGCAGTTTCTACTCCGCAGATGATAGATTCCACTGGAATACGTTTTGGAGCTATGGCGTAGTTGAAACCTTTAGCAAGTGCAGATATCGCAGATTCATCCAAAGTAATATCAGAAATATTACGGACAACTTTAGACATATCCAGATTAGTAGTACGATACCCTTTTTGCGTTGAATAAAGATGGTCGAATTTCTTCCTTTGCTTTATCGTGTAGAGGTTTCTGTCAGTTTCCGCTCGAAAGTCTGCTAATTGGTCGATGATGTTCCAGATCAATCGCTACCTAAATGCCAATTCACACCACCACCCTGCTCAACTACAATCAGTCCTGACAACACTGGTTTGTAGATCAAGAAGGATAGCCGACAAGGAGAATACAAGACAAGAATTAGCAACCCTTGCTCGAGTATTCGAACAAAATGGTTATGGCAGAGCAGCGATTAGGAAAGCGTTCCGACCACCGAAGACCAAAACGCAAGACGCAGAAGAGGAGAGACCTTGTGGCACGGCGTACCTGCCTTACATCCGAGGCACGACAGAGAAAATCGGAAGAATCCTTAGAAAATGTAACATCAGGACAACCTTTACCACGGATAGAAAAATCCAGTCCATACTGAGGAATCCTAAAGAGTACATCCCTTTGGAAAACCAAGGAGTCTACGAGATACCGTGTCGGGATTGCGATAGCAGCTACATAGGCCACACCAACCGGAGAATAAAGGCACGCAAGGAGGAACATCAGAATTATGTTAAGAAGATGGAACACACTTCATCGCTAGTGCATCATATATGGGATACTTTGCACAAGATTGATTTCGACAACACCAAGAGCATTGCCAGCGTCGAACACAAAGACGCATGCATCATACGAGAAGCCATCGAAATCGTGAAACGTCCGAATTGTATGAACACCCGCGACGACACAAGCCGATTACCTGCATCGTGGTTACCAACGTTACTACAAGCAACGGCCGGCCATTCTCTGCGAACACCAGCCATCCGTCCTAGCAGTACAGCTCCCTCGATGCTAGTTGCCACAGTAATTGATAAACAACCTATTCAGTCAGCTGTGCATCAAGTTGACAGTCCGTCGTGTTGCCGCATAACTAGAAGCCAAACCCGGACTACAAGGACTTGAAAATGACGAATGTGATTTCGTCGAAACGTCGTCCAACCCCAAACACCATTCAAGATGTTCTTCAACCAGTTGAAGAAATCTTCAAATTTATTAAGCGGTATGACACCCTGAAATGTTTACCTTTAATACATATCAGCCGCGAAAACCTTCGTAATATTAATATATATATATATATATATATGCACGGCTATCTTACTTGCCTCCGAACATATGACAGACACCCAAGCCTCCATGTCAAGGAACATGTTTTTCCATGTGTATTCCTCGTCAATCTCTTAAATAAGGTTTTCGTAACAGAAGCATCAAGAGAGGGGTAAGGAATTTTGATATTTGAGATATACAAAAAAATGGTGCACACAAAATAGCAACACAGCTCCGACTACACTGCTACAATGTGGCCTCCCATTGTATATCGCCGTGTTACACAATCGACATACTCACCTCCAGCAACGTTGCCGTTCTGTTGCACCTTTTGCCGAGGGAATAAAAGTAGCGCGTCGTTTTGTTTTCGGATTTTGGCACGGCGAACTTGATAACGTGTCTAAACATCGCGCGGATGGCATTCTGCGTGTGTTAATAAATTCTTGTGGGTACCTAACATAGCTATATTACTACAAATAGCTTAATAAAATCAGTTGCCCTGTAGTTACTGAAATCTTGCAATATAATATTTGAGTTAAGAATTAATGAGTTACAATTCTTAGAAAAAACAACCAACAAAACTGCCACAATCATTTTTTAAAACTGAATTGTCATATTTCGAAAATCTATTATATTAGCCAACTTCGTCTGGGCACGGCATGCGATCAATAGTGTTGATTATCTTTTAGTGAAAAATATGGATACCAGAACAAGCTGCATAATACGAAGACTGAAAAATTAACGGTAACGGCGTACGCTCACAGAATTAAAAACACTGAATTTTGGTAATCGAAGCATGGGCTACTATACAGGGGCCGGCAACAAAGGTATTTCTAAAACTACGAGAGTGACATAAAGTTCATATATATAGGTACTGTCAGATGCTGAATTCGCTCACTTGCCAAAATGGAATACTCAGACCTAAAGTCGTCGACATTGCCGAATTAATTTGCTCAGTTACAGTATTGACCAAATTCATTTCGGCATTTAAACAAATTGGGCATCTGAGTCAAATATATAAAAATTCTACGAGGTACGAAGGCGGTGCACATCACATGATTATAAATGGTAGGTCAAAAAGAGTGGTGACCTAAACTTACTTTTTTTAAATAGAAGGCTCGATATTTAGGTAGCTTACAAGGAGTTTTCCATTGAAATGCTAATAATTTTAATATAAATTTGTATGGATCTACCGCCAACGGTTCTGGAGATATTAACGATTTTATGCAAAAAAAATGCTTAACTTTAGACGACTGTTGGAAGTAACAGGAAACAATTCAATGAAAGAGAACGTTATCAAAATATGGGGTAAACGTTTCTTCACGTTTCTAATAATACTGACACAATAAAAGGAAACATTTGCTAATGCGAATTACATCAACCTGCAAATAAAATTACCGGTGATGGGATTCGAACTACATCACCTGCAAATGCGATTTCAGTTCCACGCGTTTCTTCCACTGATCCGTAAAGGATCTCTCGGATCTGTGCAGTGCATGGCTGTATTAAACAGAGCACACTTTTTGTTGTCCCTTTTTACTTCCTTTTACTATAAAGGAAGTATTGGATTCACCCCAAAAATTCGAAATTGAGTTTTCAACGGATCTTCACGTTTTAGAGTCTCCTGATCCCAAAAAACATATTTTTTTTTCATTGGTCTGTCTGTCTGTCTGTCTGTCTGTGTGTGTGTCTGTCTGTGTGTGTGTCTGTGTGTCTGTCTGTTAACAGAATATCTCAAAAACGAAAAGAGGTATGGCGTTGAAACTTCATACATAAGTTTTGTGTACTATGTAGATGAGACAGCAAGCTTTTGAAGAAAATCGCATAACCGGAAGTAGGTGTTTACTCTTGTGATTTTTCAGTTTTTTTCGATTTTTTCAAAAACGGCTCTAACGATTTTTTTTAAACTTTATATTTTTCTTAAATTTTTAATGTGTATTAATGTGAGATAGGTGATTTTCCAGTTGAATACTTCTAAAGTGGGTTTCTTTTGTTTTTTTAAAGCAAAAATAGAAAGAATTTAATTTTTCTTATTTGCTCACCCTGTATATATTTCTCCGAAATTTTCTCGGTTTCATGCCAGGTAGACATATAATATGCATGCAAAGTATCGTCTTCCTCCAAAAAATAGTTTTAGAGTTATACCGGCAAAAGACGGAATTGAAAAAAGCGTTTCTTTGATATCTAGGGACCCTGGAAGTCAAGATCTGAAGAAATCTCAGAGGATAATTTTTTATCGATTACAATACGTTCTTCGTCTTTTAGACGAGGCAAGTAAAAACTAAAAATTAAGATGCTTTAATTCAAGGGATAAGAAAAACCACCGAACAGAACAAAGAACCAGATTTAGACAATACAAATCCCGTAATGTAGATACAAGAAATAATGAACACGAAAAAACGAAAAATTCTAAATAAATTGATTCTACGAGTATTATCAAATGAAATCAGATTGTAAAAAAAAACAAAGAAACACATCAAAATTATACAGTGGCCGTCAAAAAGTCGGCATCATATGGGAAAGTTTTTAATTTTTTATTTTTGAAAAGAACGTTTTACGACAATAATTTGTGCTTGTTCAAAAACCTATTTAGCCCCTATCATACATACCGAGTGATTTTAGCTTATTTAGAAAATGGCGTATTTCGAAATTGTCAAAATCTAAAAAGTGATATTTTTCCGGAAATTAAGTAAGTTTTCAATGAGATTTTTTTAGAGTGTTAGTTTTAGCTAACTGAACAATCTCAAGTCCAGAAAACACACATTTTTCTTTAACTTGAGCTAAACTTTAATTTTTCAAGTTTTTAAATATTTTTCAAAATTTCACAAAGGTACAACAGCTTGTGGCCGGCTGGTGCTTGCGTGGCGCCAGCAGTGTAGTGGGTTCAAGCCCCACACCCGGGCATTGATAACCTCGTACTCTCTCCGGCCATCATACGAACACCTTTGATGGTCGTAACCCCTGCGAGGGATTCTTCGTTAATTCAAGGGGTTAGGCTAGCCACCTACCCCGGCCGCGGATTAAGATGGCTTATAAAACCGCACTCAAGTTTGTGAAAGTATCAGAGGCTCTCAGCCTATATTAAGAGGAAGAAGAAGACATACCAAAACTTAATTTTAAAATTGACATTTTTTATGTGAAGACTAACGATTTAGGCTATATTTGTAAAAAATAATATAAAATGTTAATTACTCCTTTAGATTTTTTATTATTTACCGAAAAGTGATATGTTCGCATAATTTTTAAGTTTTTGATGCAATGCGCTTTTTAGGAGAAGTATTTTTAAATGATAATTAATATCTATTTAAATGGCTTCTTCGATAAAAACTCTAATCTAACCCTTTTAATGAATCCTGTAAATATTCCTTTACAGTTGTCTAAATGAGAAGATTTTTCTTTATACGCTTTACATGTTTTAAAAATGCTTCTCATTCAGACAACTGTAAAAGACCGTTTACAGGATTTTTGGACTTTTATAACAGTAATTCGCTAACAAGGTTCGAGTTTTTAGAAGCCATTTAAATAGATATTAATAATCATTCAAAAATATTTCTCCTAAAAAGCACATTGGATCAAAAACGTAAAAATTATGCGAACATATCAGTTTTCGGTAAATAATACAAAATCTAAACGAGCAATTAACATTTTATATTATTTTTTACAATTATAAATCTTGAAAGTCATTACATAAAAAATTTTAATTTCAATATTAAGTCATGGTATGCGAAACTGAAAAATATTTAAAAAATTGAAAAAGCTATAGCTAAAGTTAAAGAAAAATATGTGTTTCCTGGACTTGAGATTGTTCAGTTAATCAAAACTAACACACTCTAAAACAATCTCATTGCAATATTACTTAATTTCCGAAAAATAGCACTTTTTAGATTTTTGACAATTTCGAAAAACGGAATTTTCTAAATAAGTAAACGTCACTCGGTATATATGATAGGGGCTAAATAGGTTTTTAGACAAGCAGAAATTATTGACGTGTAAAGTTTTTTTGAAAAATCTAAAATATTTTTTTTTCTCATATGATGCCGACCTTTTGGGCGTCACTGTATACCCAATACCTTCTTCCATGGGTATTAAAACTATACAAAGTGCTCGTAATTTGCAAATTTAATGATTTTGCCTTAGTAAATGAAGCACGCTATGTATCTCTGTATTTCTTAAAAACTCTTTCAATAAACTTTCGCCTAATAGCTTATTTAGCACCCCTAAATTCAACTAGTTTTCAGATTTAATTTATTCCAGCATTTTTCGGGTTTTTGTGTCAGCAATGGCTGGATTTTTATTTTCTAAACCTAGTTTGTGATTCCTTTAAATAAAGCATTTTAGGGGCCTTACACTGTTTTCTTATACTCACACTCGCATAGTTGGAAAAAGTTGAATTCAGAGTTATCCAATAAGATATCAAAATAAATCTCTTTAAAGGGGCATTTCAAAAATACTAAAATGTGTAGTGCGTTTCCTTTAAAAACCTTTGAAATCATTAAATTTGCAGACACCTTGTATAGTATGAATGCCGAGAATCACCATTTTACACTCGAAAGGCAATTCACAAAAAACGTAATGTTTTATTTTTTATTTCAGTATTTACAGCAGCTGCCTGAAGTTTAGCATTTTGTGCATAAAATCGGTAACATCTCCAAAACAGTTCATGTTAGACCCATACAAATTTATATTAAAACTATTGGTATTTCAATGCAAAGCTTTTAAGCTTCCTAAATATAGAGTAATAACTTTGGTTCGCCACACTTTTTGAGCCACCCTGTATAATCAGAAATATTTTAGTCATATGCAACACTTTCGTACCTTCAACTTTTATATAAGCTATTTTAATGTAAATCTCCTAGTTTTAGAGATATTTCCCACCCCGCATCGTTGACGGATCCTGTATTAAATGTCCAGTGGCAGGCGGTTGTATTGTATTTACTTAAATCCATTACTAGCGTAACAGTATGTTTCATAGATAGAGGCGAGTACTACTGGCGCACCTTGTTAGGTGTATATGTGTATTACATGGTCGCTCCATCTAGAATAACCTCTACCAACTGAAGTGTATAACTGAATATGTGTACTGTCAAACTCACCTCCACCAAAAAATCTGTTAAATCGATGCTTGTTGCACCATCTGTTGAATGGAACACTTATACATGGGGATACCTAGTCGCCTCCGATTTTTCGTACTGGCCTCCAAAAATGAGGCCAGTTCTTCGTTTCGACGTATGCTTTCGGAGGCGAGTTTGACGTTTTGCATATATATACATATATATATATATATATATATTGGTATATAGCCCCTATTAAGGAAACTATGGCTTCAAAGTATTTCTTTTATATTTCAATGATATTTACTATAATAAAGACCTCTTATCTCTTCGGGCTGGGTTCATCAAATCTAGTATGCTATTTACTGTAGCAATGAAACTTTATAACCTCAAATTCTTTGAATTAATTTCATGTTTAAATGTCAAAGTTTACTATTCAAATTTTCTACACTAAGGTATACTGACACTTGTGCTTTTACATTTGACGTTTACTATTTATTGACTTTTCTCGATAATTATTGCTTCAGTTTTTGTTACTTACTTTCAAAATTGGCAGTATTCAAAACTTCAATGTCAACTTAATCTAACAAACCTGTTTTCTATTGCTTATGCCCTTACCACGACTAACACTCACCACTAACGCCTTTCTTGAACAGATTACAACATCCAAAACACCCAACAGCTAACCCTTCTTTGGTCCTGTCAACTGATGCAAGATTGCAAGCTCCAAACTCCTGCTTCTACTAGTGTCAGACGTCACAACAAGCTCCTACGTTTAGCCCTGCAAGTTACTGAAAAAGAACACTTTTCCTAGCTGCTACTGCTCTTTCTGGTACAACCATCACAGCTATTGGCTCCTCTTGTATGCCTGTACCATCAATCCAATTCCCGTCAACATCCTACTTGCTCGTTCACGTCCAAACAACTCATCTGCCTTCTACACCTCGTCCTGGTTGCTGCTGCAGTCCACAATCCTGCTATCTGGTACTGGCAACCCCCTAAATCTTCTCTTCACACGATCTATTGTCCTGGTAAGTTACTCTCCTTCTGTTATATTTGCAAATATTAACTTTGTCCCATTTATTTCAAGTACGCTGACGACTCAAACTCGATGTACCAAGTATCGATCCAATTCTTCACACAACCAATATGAAATTACTTCTTATTATTTGTAGTTTAATACAATAAATCCATTTTCCATCGATGATTATTAATTTTTGTAAACCAATATTACAATAACTGTTTTTCTTTGCTTTTGGTGTTACTATTCACCATACCATATTTTATTTAAATAATTTATGCAGAAATTCCATTTAATTTTCAATATTTAATTTTCCATAAATTTTATTACATCTGCATTTATGAGTACTTATTTGGTAACTGTTTTATAAACAAACTTGTTTTTATCTACTAGTAACGATTATTTATGCACACTATTTAATTAATTTAAATAATAATAACAATACATCATTTTCTTAACAAACACAATTGTCGATGTAACCTTAGTTTGAATTTTATTTCCTTAATTATTAATTTCAATGCATTCAAATCAGTCTACCAGTATTTTATGAATCCCAATGAATAATGCAACCAGAGTTGATTTTCATTAATTAATGTTAAAATTTTATATCTATTAAGACTCAATTTCTGTAACTGTCCAAATTTATTCGTTCAATTTTTAACATTCCTTTTTATGATCTCTGGCCATATCATGTATCATAACAATATATATATATTGCCGTGCTACCCCTCAAATTTACACCCCCCCTTTTTTAATCGCTAATTACTTAATTGCTTATTAAGCCCTCGCACAAAAAGGGATGCCTAAGTGAAATTTACACCTTACCAGTACTTTTATTTTTAGCTTACGAAGCACAGCCTTGGGATACCACAAACAGCTTTTATTTGTTTACTAACTAATCTGCATGTGACTCAAATTGAAATGCAATAATCTCAGGGTTATAGAAATTTATTCAGATTAATTCTTATTTCGCGGGTTCCTAGGGTTTGATGGTCAAAGAGACGATTGCTTTAATTTAATATTATCCTCAAATCAATCCTTACACTTTTTGTACGGCAATAAACCAAAACTTTCGGGCAATTCATGCTGCAGAATAACTGATATAACGTTACCAAATGCGAAGTCCGGCCCTGGACTCCCTGCTGTGCGCCGGCGCGAATCGATCGTGAATCGATTCGAGATTTGCAAATTTTAATGGCGGCGCTCGTGGTGTCATCAACAGGTGTTGTCGTCAGCGGCTTGGTGCTTCTTTAGTTTTCCTCTCGTGTTATGCTGTCCACCTAAGGATCGTAGACGCTTATATGACGAGGTAAGCTGACTTAATTTTTCTCGCGTAGAAACCAAACAAAACTTAGAAAAAACTCTCGTTTTATTTTCAACGCTAATCTTGACAAATAACGTAATACAAATGCATCGGCTTATGACATAACAACCCGCATATCAGCAGATAAGCCAAGCGAAGCCCCTCCTCAAGGGCGCCAAAAGGCTTATATACAAGGGTTGATACCCCCCATACTCGGGCTAATCCTTTCTAATTGGATCGTAACATGCCACATGGCGCAGATTTCCGTTAGGTCAATTAGGTTCAGTTTTGCGTCAAATGACCGTTACAAACACGTCTAAATTGGCGGGAAATTTTGACAAAGATTCGTTACTTGTCTGGATCTTGAAATATGCTTGTCACTAGAATATATGGCAGGAAATAGCCCCCATTAACAAATGCTGTATCTATTGTATAATTTCGCGGGCGTTTCTATGCACGCCACGCTCACAAAAATAGAGCGGGAAAAATTAACCTAGTAACTAATTAAATACAAACTTAAATCTATCCATTTAGCTAATTTAATTACATGTACAGGTCGCTCTAATTAATCTGCACCCTTGGCACACTTTTTTGGACCATATCTTGTTGGAGGACCGCTAACAAACACCCCGTTTCGGATGCGTTTGGATTCCTGGCGAGCACCTGCACCTGGTGATCCTGTTATATTGCTTTGGAGGAACGCTACCTGCAACGACATTCGGCCTTATTTGTCCTTGGCGTTGAGATCCCAGCTTAACCCAGGTGTGATTAGTTTTTGTTGATGTTTCCAGCTATTACACGTGGCTATTGTTATTTCAGGAGAATTCGCCCTTGATTGGAACTGCTCCATGTTACTGCCCTGCGTTCCAACACCCCATGTCCTCCTGTGGCCTGCGGTCTGCATCCGAGCGTTCGGAACCAGTTGCTCGAGTCGTCCAGCTTCCCTGCCTGCTATAGTGCCTGGAACCTGTGCAGTTCTATGTGCAGATGGTCCTTCCAGCTTGATGTCGACGTGGGATTACCGCGCACACATACACTGCATTACCCGTTAACCGGAAATACACTTGTCGCACTATATCACAGGTGTTTCGCACCTCCTGCGTGCACTTGCCCATTTATAATTTTGGTGTAGTCGAATGCTCGTTTAATGGATTGATTTGAGACTATATTTGCATTATTGTGTATTAGTTAATGACAATCTAACCCTTTGGCCTTGCTAAGAACTATTAAATTGTATTTGTTTATGACCACTGACGTTTAAATTACTGTTATAATCCTTTCACATTGAGTCACATGCCAGCAGTGTTTATATTCATTATTTAATTTGAAACATATCGTTTTAACCTAGTACTATTTGCTACCAAAATTAAAATGTTTGACCTTAAAAGGCTGTAATAATTCGTGGCCTGTAAATAACACAGCAATATATATATAAAATAATTTTTGCTAAGATATCTGGAGTCATCCAACGCATTTTGTTGTTAGTACCATGAGCAGTAATGGTTTCTTGTGTCTTGATGATGGCTGTTTCTAGTTTAACCCCAATCGATTCTAAATATTCTGTATTAGTTGTGAACAGAGTTACCTAGAGACTGATAAGTTTCTGTTACTTTGCGCTGCGTCCACTCTTACTTTTGAGCATACAGCTGATATGGAAACTGCATATTAAGGCAAAACTAGCCATTGCCACGCAGAAAGCGTTATAATTTAGGGAACATTGGAGATTAAAAGAACTGAAAACACTGACATTCAGTTTGATGAACTCAAGTCAACGGATATTCTTCCACTTCCTACTGACGCTGTTTGAGTGGATATTTTCTTCGGCGAAGCTGCTTCCTGATGCAATAAATGACTCATATAATTGTGTCGGCTTCCAAAACGATTATTGTTATCCCAGCGGAGAAGTACGAGTGGTGCTGGATAATCTTTCATGCAAATTTCGTCAGATAATGCTGGATGTCCAAATAAGAAGATTACAGATCCTCGGAGGGCTGATTGTTTCAGTACTTTCTCTTCTTCAACACCTGCAAAATAGGTTTAAGTTACTGTGGCGTTCATTTTGATGTTGATTGGTTTGGAATATCCTGCTCTGTGTTGTCTTGGAGTAAGGTGTTTTTTCTTGTTTGAATGATGCAGTTCAAAGTAATCTGTATGACACCTGTTGTATTAAGTGTAGATTCTTCTCTTTTACTGCTGCAGGTGATAGCACTACCCGTTTGTTTGCTAACGTAATACCTATAATTAATTCGTCGGCTCATACTCTCAAAAACTTAATGACTACATCGGACTATCTCAGTGAAGGTGGCGTGCAGTTCTTTAAATACTAATGTTAATCAAAAAGCCAAAAAGGGCCCCAACAACTTTTTTAACTAAGGGCAAATGTATCCAGGCATCACACAGAATTCGTAAACTCAAAGTAGCAGAATATTCTGAAAGAAAGCACACAAATCCAAGTAGCAGTAACAATGAACAAGACAAAATAATCATATCACAGTATAATGATCACATAATAAAATTGCACACATGCCAGTACAAGGTACTGGTGATTATTCAAAGATAAAGTCACAAATACAAACAATAATAAAACCATAAATGTATGCAACAATAGGCTTATAAATAAGGTGCACCCCGAAACACATAAACTTGGCTTGCGAGTAATATACAACAGTTTAAAATATACACTGTTATTTGCTACACAGGGAATTTACTTGTACCCAAAAGAAAAGAAAGAAAATATATATACATATATATATACTTATAAACGGTATGTTGTTAAGCCCGATAGGTTTCGGGCCGCTGATGATCCCGGCCTAAGGAAGAAGGATAGAAGAGAAAAGGTTACATATTTTTGTTTCATTGCATAACACCAGTCGAGGCATTCACAGAGGGGTAAAGATTTCTAAGAAATAGAGATTTTAGGTATAATCGTGTTTCTGTGAATCCCAGATATAGCAATGGTACTCTATGGGGCCCATTTGTATATTTAACTATTTTAAGCGTGCGCTAGTAAGCCCGACACCGTTGCCAAATCTGTAGTGACGGATGCGTTCGCGACTAAATGCCGGATAACGAATTGCTGGCTGGCCCTTTTGCGTATTACGAATTTAATAATAGTGGGCTTATGTTAGTCAAATTAATATATCACTAAGTTTTCAAATGCACTCTAAAATCATGCAAGTGATATGCTACGCCTTATGTTATTATTAATAACAATTAATATCCTTACAAGCAGGGGCGCCGCTGGCCACCATTATAAGCTTGCTGCGCTCCTTAAAAATATTACATAAACTAGACTTGTGATTTAATTAAATCACTTATTCTATCTCAAGCTTTTATTTACAAAAATTATAATTTTTACTGCTAGTTAAAATATCAATTATTTCCTGCGAGATATACTTTAATAATAATCAATACTTTGCTCGAATTAGTTAGGGGTGTTTTGGAAGGATTAGTAAACATTTTGCCTATATTAAAATCTTGCACGAAAATATACTGTTGATTACTTACGATATTTATTTTTCTACAGTATCTTCAATCTTTTTTATGATCTTTATTCAAAAACTACTCATAATTTTGTTTGAAATTTGTAAAATACAATGATGGCAGTGTGGTCTTGACCCACATTTCGTCTGTGACTTTCTTGGAGCAAGCTAATCCCTGCGCGGTTTTTTTTATCGAATGATTGTACTCTGCATTTTAACGATTTTATTAAGTGGTTGCGGTTTTAATCGGTTTATATGATTGCTACACGTACGAAGAAAATAAATACTTATTATATCCCAAGTGCAAATATGTATGGGATTTTTTTACTAAGTAACGAAAACGTCCGTAATTGTGCTCAAATATAAATTAATCTCAAATAAGAGTACAAAACTAAGGCGAGGAAGTTTATTTAATAAGAATTTATATTGTGATCCAGTAATCTCTTGATGTTTGAATTGAATTAGTTAAAATTTTGCAATATTAAATTCTTACACAATCTCAATCATGCCCTTTTATTTTTGGTATTGATACACGACTTTAGTTTTTTAAATGGAACACTCCGTATCTTTTTAAATATTTTAAATCAGTGCTAAAAATTATATATGGTAATATGCTTAAAAAATTATGGAACTTATTATTTGTTTATTTAAAAAATATGTTTGCTTAAAGTATGCCATGACATACCCAAAATCATTAACAATCAAACAAGAGATGTAAAAGCAAATTTACCTGGCTTTAAAAGTTCCTGGCGAATTATAGCGCCTCACGTACTAAAGCAATTGGAATCTATGCTTTTTAAATAGAATATAGTATATTATTATATGAGCGATTATGACAGCCATTATTCACGAAGATGACATTTGCGCCACAAGCCGAAGGCGCGTGGCGCAAGTCATCTGAGTGAATAATGGCCATAATCGCGAATATAATACGATATTTTATCTACTCCTATGCAATAGGAGTCTTGTATTCATATTTCCCAATTATGACATTTGTGACAGATGTTAACTTCAAAAGTCATTTAATAATAAGAATGAATTTTGTGATTGGCTACAACCTATTGAGTAATGAAAATAGAATTTTCTGATTGGTTGCAACTTGCAAACTATTGAATAATGAAAATAGAATTTTATGATTGGCTGCAAACTGTGAATTATGAATCATAATTAATGGCCATTGTAGATAAATTATCTTTGCATTATATTTTTAAAAATTTAGATTTTTAAAAGCTACTTTTAAATGAAATGGCGAATATGGGACATCGTTGGAAAGCATTTTTATTGTAATCTTCAATTGCTTTAATGAAACTCATATTGTACCATTTAAAAACTCATAGTTCTCCATTGTATTAGTACCTTTGATTTAATAATTCGGCCATGAGGTATATTTGAAGTCAATTGGAGTTTGTTTTACATTTCTTGTTCGATTTTTTATAGTTTTGCTTAAGTCATTGCCTACTTTGGCTATTTTTTTATTTTCAAAAATAATGAGTTCCAAAATTGTTGGTGAAGCATGCCACCATAAAGTATTGTTCACGCTTGATTTCAAATATCTAAAATTATACGGGGTGTTCTATTTAAAAAACCAAAGTCGTGTCTAACTACGCAAAAATAGGAGGCCATGACTTAAATACGCTGTAGCGTATTCCTGAAGATTCTAGTAGAATACTATTGAATTGATATATTTTTAGTATTTACATCATAGTTAATCTTGCTCAAATAAAATTTTATATTATTGTCAACTAAACTTTGTTGTTGAAACAATATGACAAATAAAATCGCTTATTAATGGGGCTACTATTAATTTATTATATCTTTCTTTATGCTTTAACATAAAGTGCAGTGAAGCAGTGAAGTTCACATTACTACTATAAATCTTATCCACGGCTCCTGTAAATAGAAGTATACCGGTGGGCTCATAATTGAATACCTCGGGTTTATTTTAAAACAGAACAGGCTGTGCGTGTCTATGGTGCCTTAGTGATAATAACAATTACAATACCTACATTGTTCATTCTGTCGTTACTATAGCAGCATCAACCAAAACATTCTTGCTATTTTTACCTATGTTCTGTAATAAAATAAACTCACGGTATAACCGACGCGAGAGGGAGTATACCTATAAAAAATGAACGACTAAAAAGAGAAAGAGACATCCATGCAAAGGTCAAGTTAAGTAGGCTGATTATGCAATTTTATTACACCGTTTTGTCATCAACATCAAAAACTGAAATTTTGCCAACTTCTATTCATTTACTAAATAAAAAATTTTTTGTTCTAATGCATCGAAAAGCTATGAATTTGGGCACTGTTTAGCTGCTGAAAAGACACTTTTTTGCACTAGTAACATTTACTTTTGAGCAGTAATAACCATAACAACAAAAGCTAACTGTTTCTATTAGTCGAAATCAGAATACACATTAAAATTTTGTAATATGATCATGATCTCCTCGACTTTTCCGACCTCCTCGGTTAAGGTTAAGAAAAAACCTTTCCAAAGCAGCAGAACAAAAAATTATGTCAGTCACTCGTACGCGTATACTTACAGTCGCGGCCAAAAAAACAGGACACTTATTTTTACCTAATTCTCAAAATGCAAAAAAAATTGCTGACACTGACAATTATAATTAATAAATGTCATCAAAGGTCACTATTCAATTCAGAAAAATGGCGGCACATATTGGAAATACGTCTTTTAGACGAAAGTAGTAAAAATTCAAATAAATGTACAGCAAGTAAAATAAAAGGAGGACTCTCGGATATTGCAATATGTTTCTCAGATAAAAGTCAACATAATCGATTTTAACAAGGCTTCAGATAACCTAAAATTTTAATATGTAATAATAATGCTCTCTTTGCTTAAAAAAAGTCAGTTTTGAAATTCCAACTTTTATTAAAACCATTATTTTCTGAAAACCAATAAAAATGAAAAAACGGGTAGACCACCACAAAAAAATTTAATTTTGCAATTTTTTCAATACTACTTCCAAAACCTTTTTTGACAAAACTTATACACAATTACGTAATATATAACACTTTTTTAATAGCTATTTATATAACAAGTACATAATGTAGGGCTTTATTTGACGAGTCTCTTTTATAGCCTAGCGAAGTCATTAAAGGAGACGAGTCATAAAGTCTTATTATGTATGAGTTGTATACAAAGCTTTATGTTCACTTCTAAAATCTAAAATGTCGAGTTTATAGATTTGACGTCTATTCTGTGACAGAAATAACTCGACATTAGAGTGCCTTTATAAATATTGAAAAGCAACTATTTTGATATTGACAGCTGACTTAATAGTTATTTATAATTAAGCGTGTTATATTACAAATAATCTAGGAGAGGAAAGAGTAGCCTTTGAGGCCGCCAGGCCGAAAGGGGTTATTTCTCGGGTAAATTATCACAAATATCCAAAATTTCATTCAACTGACTAAATATATAAAAACAATTTTTTTTACCAGCCGTGAAAAGTCATAGTGACAAATTGGAAAGTACCGAGAGGTAAAATACGTTTATAATTAGAGTCGCGACGTTAACGATTCAAGAGTGGATAATAATAACTTGATCGTTGTGTATAATGCAAATTTTTATTCAATTCCTATAATTACATTAATCAATAAATATCTAAAAAAACATACATTTTGTATTGACAGCCATGAAAAGTCATAGTGACAATTTGGAGAGTGATTCGTGTTATGCGTTTGGCAGTATTGAAGTATACTGTCAGTCTATGTCAAATTCGAGGGTAGTAGTAAATGATCTGGCTTTTATTTCACTAGTGGGTTATGGTTTAACTCGCTAGTGGGTTATGGACCACTTTAGAGGTCTAAAATCGATCTAGTAATAGCCTTATAACTAAAAGGTGTTGGATAGTACTAGTAAAATAAAGTAACGTACTGTTATAGTGCTAGGAAAATAATATAAACTTTATTTTATTAGTACTATAAAGAGCTACTTTATTACCGCGAAACTATGTCATAAACAGTATCTTATAGTACTTGTACATCAAACATTTTATTCTCATTAATTTTTGGCCGCTTTTTATAAAAATCTGGTTTTGCTATTTTTTCAAAAGCTATCATTTTTTCCAAAACACTTTTTAAACGAAAGCTGTAAATAATTATGTAATATACGATCTTGTTCCAAGAAATTGTATTTTCATACCACAGTTATAAAAAATTTGAGAACATTTTGTAAAAATATAGTTTGCGCTTTTTTCAATAATTGTTTAAACAAAATGTGATAGATATTTGTATAATATAGGATCTTGTTTTAAGGAATATTGTTTTAATCCAACAATTATAAAAATTTTGGGCACATTTTTGTGATATTTTGGTTTTGCTTTTTTTTAAAACTATACCCTTCACAATAATCAAAATAAAAGTTGTAGGTTTTTATCCAACAATTATTAACATTTTGAGGATATTTATGTGAGCATTTAATTGTGAGATTTTTTGAAAAGCTATATTTTGCACAACAAAGTTTTTGAACAGAAGCTCTAGATAATTATATAATACTAGCAGTCCAGTGAGACAAATGTCTCATTTAACGCGCCTTCAAACCTCGATCGGTTAGGCAACCACCCAGACCTGGAAGGTGTCAAAGTGGTTGCCTAACCGATCGAGGATTTAAGGCGCAGAGGGTCGCAGCTACGTTTGGCGGCCGAAACAGTTTTTATTTAATACGCGTTCTATTTGAAAAACGGTCTTTTTGTGATTTCTCGAAAACCAAAAATGTCACGTCACTGAAATTCGGTTCCTGAGCTGACATGACCATTCCAAACATATAACTTTAATAACTTTTCTCTCTATCTCTTACGGTTTGGCTGCTGAAACAGCGTCCCGGATAAAACAGCGTCCCAGACAGACACGTCTATTAGATAAAGGATAAGGTGTTATTCTGAAAAAAAAAAATTGTTACACACAATTATAAAAATTTACTGGAGACGGAAAATGCACGATTAAAGTACCACTTTTATTAGGCAGATATGTTTTCAAGCCGATCTATTACACCATTTGTGCTGTAGAGAGGATACAGACAGATTGACAGACAGACATCACCTCGAACACTACTTCTTATGAATCGGAAGAGACGAAAACAGATATTTCCGCAAAAATCTCGAGTTCGAAAATTTTTATAATGACTATAAAAAAGTAAATTATTTTTATTTACACCGTATCAATGTTTGATGTAGGTACAGGTTACAGAATCTAGATTGAGATTTGCAAGTTTCGTATTGGTAACATTTTTACATCTATCATATTGACATTAAATTGTTAACCTTATTTGAACTAAATGACAGAATAAATCAGAGGCGTACGCAACATTGCGGTATGGTGTATTATCAGTTCTTGAATGTTAAAAGGATTGCAGAAATAATAGTGTTAAATTGAACAACCAGGCTCTGCTAAGCCTCCTATCCCAGCAACAGCAATTTTCAAACTTTAAAACACAAAGAATCTGTCACATGACGTTAGTCACTGCGCAAACAAAATTCCTCTACCCACCGTTACTGATTACTTGTCATTTAAAATGTAACCAAACTCTTTATGTTTGACAACTTTCCACATATTGCAAATTCATCAAATATGATCACAGCGCCTTTCATGACCTACCTTGAGAGTCGATTTAATTTCTGTGACCTGTATGTGTGTGAATACGTTTTCAAGCTCATTATGTATATTTATTATATATATATCAATTCGTTGTAAAGCCCAACAGTATTGTGACATGTCGGGCTTAATAACGAGCGTTTAAATATTTTTATATATTGTATATTGCTGAGCGCCAGCGTGGCTCTGATGGTTAGAGCATCGGACTGCGGCGCGGAAGTCTGGAGTTCAAATCCCAGATCGATGCCTGGCGGGCGGCCTACCCAGTCGCTTTAAATAATTGGGAACCTGCGTTCGAAAGAACAAGGGGTAATAATGCGGTTGTCTAATGCGTGGTGCTCATCACATCACCACGTGTCATGAATTTGACGCGCGACAGCCGGGTGTGAGAGCGAGGATACGGAAGCTCTAACCTTCCGCCTTGCAGGCCAAGCTCCTTCATGGGGTGTTAGTGCCTCACCATTATTATTATTATATAAAATATGCCAAAAACGCCACCTACACTCGATATTGCAGAACTACTCCATGTATATCGACCATAGTACCGGTCATTACTGAGCGCACTGCAAAAATTTGTGTACTGCCTCTTTGAGGCATTTCTAACCAATTGGTGATGATATACACTGGGGTACGTTGTTGAGCCAAATGCGGGCTCATCAGCGTTGAAAATGGCTTAGCAGCGTACTGTTTATATATTCAGCGGGCCTAACTATGACGGTTTATAAGTCTATATATATATATATACCGGGAGATCGAGAAAGGTTGTCTGAAAAAACTACTTTCTACAGCGAGTATATCAATATTTACATCCTCCAACTGTCATCATAGACATCTGCTGTCATGTATGAAATGAATTTAGCAATTTATGGTAGATTCAAAATAGGAAAACCATTATGACAATAAGAAGTTATTTGCAATCAGTTTTAATTAAGGTTAATAATTAGAATATTAAATTTTACAAAATTAAATTATACTCTAATCAGTAATTATTACAGTTCATGTTCGAAATGAGCCCCATTATTGTTGATACAGCACTGAACTCTTCTTTTAATGCTGTTAAAAACATTTTGTAGCTGTTGCACAGTTATATTTGCAGTAGCGGCAGTAATTGCATCCTTCAGTTGCTCAAGTGTGTGCATGGGGGTCTGATAGATTGTGTTCTTTAAATGTCCAAATAGAAAATAATCCAGGGCTGTCAAATCGGGTGACCGTGGAGGAAATGCAATGATACGATCATCATAAAATTGTTGTAAATGTTGACGTGTTCGAAGGGCTGTATGTGCAGGTGCACAGTCATGCTGAAAATATCCCTGACGTAACTCATCATCGTGAAGTTCATTAATAAATCTGTCTAGAATTGTGATGTAGCGGTCAGCTGTTACGGTATCTTAAAAAAACACAGGGCCAATTATGCGTCTCCTTGACATAGCAATCCAAACGCCAATCTTTATTGAATGCAGTGGAGTTTGTAAAAATTCACCAGGGTTATGAGCAGACCACATCCTGTAATTTTGTTTATTTACGTAACCGGTCAGATGAAACCACGCTTCGTCTGAAAAGAAACTTGAATCCAGCATTTCATCGTTATTTAAACTTCGGTTAAACCAATTGCAGTACTGCACACGCTTTTCATAATCAGGACGAAGTAATTCTTGCATTACTGAAACTTTATATGGGTGTAAATGCAGTTTTCGTCTTACTGCCTTTTGACACGTTCCATAGCTTAACCCTGCAATTACAAATTAAAATAATTTTTTTATACAAAAATTTATAGGATAAAAAATACACACCTGTTTGTTGCGCTAACTGTTGTAATGGTTTTTTAGGGCTGTGTAAGATGCGTGCCTGTATATCCTCTAATGTGTCCTGAGTTAAAACGGTTGGTCTTCCAGGAGATTTTCCTGCATCAACACTACCCGTTGTTTGGAAACGATGTACGATATGCTTTACATGCCTGCTCAGATTATCATAATCAAAGTCGACGCCAGGGAACCGATTAACGAATTCATTTACACATAAATTTCCTGCATATTTCCATTCACCATTATCCTCATTGCGTTGGCCATTGCGGAAATAAGATTCAATAATAAACGTGTTGTGTTCAAGGGTATACATAACCTAAAATTTACAAACATAATTATTACCGTTTTCGATTAATTGGAAACACTGTACTTACTGTAAACTTCTTTTAACAATGGCTAATTAGTATTGAAAAATACTGTTTTGTATAATAATAACGGCGTTCAAGAAAAAATAGGGAAAGTAAAGAAACGTAAACACACAGACCAAGTGGGAACATCTGTCAACAGCAGTGTGGCTAATATCACACTAGAAAGAAATATTGATAACTACTTGGAAGGTAGTTTTTTTTGGACAACCTTTCTCGATCTTCCGGTATATATATATATATATATATATATATATATATACGTCTAACCTCCATAGAGCGACTATTTTTTCGACGTACCCTCCATACAGCGCCAAAATGGTCATAACGCGCCCTCCCCCTAAGGCAAAGATATATAAGTGGCTTTAGTACGCCGCTATTCATCTGCACTCTGGTGGCATGCGCCAGCGCCAATTCCGTTGAACTACGATGCCAAATTTCATTGAGGATTGCCTATACGGCAGGTAAAATATAAGAATTAATTAAATTTAGCTCGCTAATAGAGGTCGCGGATAGGAAACTTGTTAACTAAAATCTGTCAAAATAACATCGTCACTTTTCGTTTAATAAGTGTAATTACTCGAAAATATGAGTAACAACAACTATTTCGTGATATAACCAATAAATAATGAGAGTCAAAAAGTCGAAAATTTCCAGCGATTACTGTTCCGAAAAGAACGCGGATTTAAAACCGTGTAATATAGCCTTGATGCACCACTAGAACGTTGACATAACCTAAATTTTGTTTCATAATAATAACCCCATAAATAATTTATTTCTACTGGGAAAATCTATAGAGACGCAGAAATGAGCACTAGAAAGTGTGGTACCTAGTCAATTACTCGAATGAAGAGTTCAAAATTAATTTTCGTATGACACGAGCTACAGCTTACAAAATAATAGGCAAGTTTTAACAAAGTATATAGCAGTTGTATATTGTTACATTATTTATTTTAGGTTTATTCACAAATTTCAAGTGTGGGCGTTGTGCTGATCGCAGAAGACAATGTTCCTTCCTGAGCATAGAAGCTAGAGCGCATCTTGAAAACTCATCCAAGACTCGCTGTTAAAACCGCGAGTGCCGTTATAAAAAGACCTATTGTGCGTACTGCCAAGTGAATGCTAGGACAAATGCAACAGTTCCATTAGCGTTGATTACTCAAAGAGATTCACGATTAACAACGTATTATTTTGTATTTTAATGTAATATTTCGCTATTAGGCCGATTACACACTGGAGAAACAAATTTCGTGAAACTCGTTGCATGAAACAGGAAATTTGTTTCATTAACGCATAGCAAGTATATTCAAAGGAGATGATGCAGACATGTGTTTCTGAAACAGGAGAGCAAAAATTGTTGCGTATACAAGTTTCATGTAACAGGACATGCTCTGTTTCATGATATTTGTTTCGGATATTATTTGAGTTTTGATGCTTAAAATAGTCTCGTTTCTGTATTCTCGCACAAGCTCTCGTGTGTGCACCCGCATTAGGGGCACGTTGGTAATAAACCATTTTAAACTCAAAACGTATTTTATTTTACTCGAAACGAAAAGAACGATGCGTGTTGGTGTTAAACATACTCCATCAGCGTACCCTACAGAGAGCATTAAAATTCTTAATTTTTTTAAATCAAATCATAAAGTGGCCAACAGAAAAAAGAATACTAGAAATTAACGAGGGTTTTAAGAGAAAGCAACGCCTTGAAAACGTTTTAGGTGCAGTTGATGGTAGTCACATTGAAATAAATTTATCAGAAAGTGATCCACAATCGTACATCAACAGGAAGGGTTATCCAAGCTTATTACTGCAAGCTGTCTTAGATCACGAAAAACGATTCATTGATGTGTTTTGTGGTGAACGGGGTACATTACATGATGCCCGATTGTTGAGAAATTCTGCTTGATATGATAAGAATGTTGAAAACATAACCTTTTTAGTGGACGATTCAGCATAACCTAACTTAAAATGGCTAGTTACACCTTTTCGGGATAAGGGCAAAACATTTAATTATTGGATTTCTGCCACTCGAGTTATCGTTGAAAATGCCTTTGGATTGCTGAAAGGAAAATTGCGAAAATTTTGGATAATTTAGATTTAATGCTATGTGCCGAAATTATTTTAGCTGCATGCATTCTTCACAATTTATGTTTTAATGAAAATGATATCATAGATACAAGTTTGGAAGATTTTAATCAGCCATAACCTGTTGTAGTTAATACTGCTAGTAGTAATATAATGGAAAATACTAGTCGACAACAACAAATATTTAATAAAATGTTTAACCGTTGGTAATATATTATAATAAAGATTACAATGTCACCTTTACTAATGAAACATTTAACTTAAATAAAGTATTTAATAATTAAAATGTAGTCTGTATTCAAAACAGTTAAAAATATTTGTCGTAGGTAGGGCTGGGCGAAAATAACGATATATCGATAATATTATCGTTTATCGATACACCCTTCTTTAAATATCGATGTATCGATATTAAATTTAGTATTTCCAGGTTTTGCACATATCGATAAATATGAATAGTTACTTATTGATATCTATCAATAACGACGCAAGTGATATCCTTCTCAATCTCTTTAACACTATCTATGAAACCGGTATAATTCCTAAACAATGGCTAACATCCACATTCGTATTAATACCGAAGAAAGTTAGTGCGAAAGAGTGCACTGACTATAGAACCAATGCACTTATGAACAATGTGTTGAAATTATTCTTAAAAATAATCCACCAAAGAATCTATGCAAAATTAGAGGAGGATATAAGCGATACACAATTTGGTTTCAGAGTAGGTCTCGGAACTCGAAAAGCCCTTTTTGCAGTTAATGTCCTCAGTCAACGATGCCTAGACATGAACCAGGACATGTATGTCTGTTACATTGATTTCGAAAAGGCATTTGACAGGGTTAGACACGATACCCTCTTGGAAATTCTCTTAAAGAAAAAAATGGACAAGAGAGACATAAGAATCATTAACAACTTATATTGGGGACAGAGAGCCAACATAAGGGTAGAAAATGTGCTAACTGAAGACATTGTGATACGTCGAGGAGTGAGACAGGGCTGTATCCTGTCCCCACTGCTCTTTAACATATATAGTGAATCTATATTTAATGAAACCCTTGAAGCAGAGGAAAAGGGTATGATTATAAATGGCGAGGCAATCAATAATATTAAATATGCAGAGAGCAGTATGCTATTGGCAAGTAATTTAAATGATCTACAATATATTTTAGAAAAGGTAAATACCAGCTGTAATGAAGATGGATTAAAAATAAATCTTAATAAAACTAAATGGATGCTAATCACAAAATCTCCACAAAACCAAATTAATTTAAACATTACAAACACGCTGATAGAAAAAATGCAGGCATACAAATATCTGGAAGCCTGGATAGATCAAACAGGGGATCAGACACCTGAAATAAGAACAAGAATTGAAATTGCCAGAGCATCGTTTGTTTCACTAAAGAAATTACTATGTAGCCGAAATATAAGCATAGAATTTAGATTGTGGATGCTTCGATGTTATGTGTTTCCTGTATTGTTGTATGGAGTAGAGGCGTGGACATTAAAACAGAACCACTTAGACAAACTACAAGCATTCGAAATGTGGTGCTACCGCAGAATGTGGCGTATATCTTGGACTGATAGGATTACCAACAGAGAAGTCCTTGGAAAAATGAATAAAGAGTGTGAAGTGGTAAACTCAATAAAAGGGAGAAAACTGGAATATCTAGGCCACGTAACAAGAGGAACCAAATACTCCATGCTTCAACTGATTATTACACACAACTGTCACATGACTGATATCATCCAATGAGAATCATGCATTTTTTGAAAATCGACCAATCCCGAACTGATTAGCTGATAAGCGCCCGTGGGCTGCTTACCAAGCAATAAGCTCCCTAGGGACGATTATCGACTTCGTGGATGGTGTCATAATTACAAATAGAAATGCAAGAAACAAGCAATTTGGCATTATTAGATCAATTTTAAATCATAATTCGTATACAGGTTTTGTGTAATAATCTTCAAAATATAAACGCGGGGCAACACACTTACATATAATTTTGCCCTTGCCAAGAGTCATCGTGCTGGTTGCCCTTAGAAAACTGCCCTCGGGCAAGCCCTCGGAACAGTTTTCATTGCAACCAGCACTCGACCCTTGGCGTGTGCAAAATTATCGGTAAGTATGTCTCGCCCTTGTTATATTACTATTGATAATACAGGGAAAAATAAAAGGAAAACGGAATGTTGGACGTAGACGAATATCCTGGTTGAAAAACTTGAGGGATTGGTTTGGCTGCAGCAGTATCGAACTGTTCCGAGCAGCTGCAAATAAGGTTTGCATATCGATGATGATCTCCAACCTCCGATAGGAGAAGGACTTTAAGAAGAAGAAAATATTTATCGATATCGATAGGTATCGATAATTATCGATAGTTATCAATATTCATCGATATTTATCCATGCAGATATTTATCGATAGGTCGATACATTAGTACATACAGACATCGATATTTTATGCTGAGTTACATTTGCTTTAGTAGTCATTCATAAATTCCTTAAGATTTGCTATGTGGCATTTTGAACTCGTCCTTCCTGCTGGGTTTATGTTATTGAATCATTTGCTTGTTTAATTTGCATCGTGGTTAGGGTTTGTGTTCGGGTTATTAGCGCAGTAGCAGGTTGGGGCATTTTTGCTGAGTAGACTTTGATGAGCATTAAAAATGTATTATAATATCAACTACGAATTAATATGCACGTAGAACAGTTGGCCCAAAATTACATTTGTATTGAAAAAATTCAACTACCATTTTAAATAAGTGATAAAATCGAATGTAACATGGTTGCTAATTTATTATGTATCGATATATGTCTACTAACAGCGTATACTATATAGGTACGTATGTACAGTCATGTTCAAATAAATCTGGGACAGTGTTTTTTTCATATGTAGGTTTAGCTAAGAATTGAAGAATATATCTCCATGGATTTCCTTCTATCTGAAAGAGTTACAGATTTCATTACCTGTTAAAGTATGTGTATGTATTATCATTAACCTCGTTTTACCTTTCGTTGTAGAGGCTGGTGTAGAGCCTTTTGTGCTTGCACAGCAACCATTGTGTGAAGTGTGTGTCATGTTGATGTGTTGACCTTGTTACTCTACCTCTTAGGTCTGTGGTTTTGCGTAGAGCACAGTTAATTTGGTGCCCAACTGTGAATAGTCTCACCGAGCCCGATTCCAATCGCCAAGGCTACGGAAACATTCCGGCCCCCGCGGGATTCGAACCGAGGACTTGCTTACTAGCAAGCATAGCGCTACCCAACTGCGCTACCCGGCTTCTTACCCGTTAAAGTTTAATGTAAAATTGATGTCACCAACGTCGTTAATTGATTTCTTGTTGTTTACTAGATTACAATCATTACCCATTGTTTTTGTGATCATGGCTCCTTGATAATTGCACGTCTTAATGACAACCAAAAACCTTTGATGGGCATTTTAAGGTAAACGGTTGCTTTTAGGCTTAAGAACTAAGAGTACTTACATATTTTTGTGATTTTTAATTCTCTTTCAGATAATAACCTAAAATTTAAAAAAAAATGTTACAGATAACGAAGTTAGAGTTAAAAAAAGTTTTCGAAGATAGGTAAAGTGTCTCTTACAGTCAAGTCTAATTTATGAAAATGTTTTTATTAGTGCAGTACATAATAGTAAACAGGTGGCAATTTATATACTTTCTACCCAACAGAAAAGAATGCAGAGTCGAGTTCGGGCAACCAGCCAAATGGAACTGTAAATACGATTTATCAAATTATTGTAGCTTAATAGTAAAAGTAGTGATTATTAACCGAGGCGAATTTTTTTTTCCTCATTTTCTAATTTCAAAAAACGCACCCAGTAGAATATGTATAATTCACCTAGCTTTAAATTGAAGATATGTTAAGATATTAAACGTAACTTTGCTATTAAAGCTCGTAGCTGAACCAAATTTTAAAGAACTGTAACCCTAAACGTTCCTAACGTCCTAATACCGTTTGGAAACATTAAAAGTCACCCCTCGGATAGAAAAAAAATATTAACGTTTTACGACAATCGGCGAAAGCGTTGCATGCCACTTACATATCTTCGCCTTGCGGCGACGGCACGTTATGTCCATTTTGGCGCCGATCAAAGTTGGCCGAGGATTTTGAAATTTGGTGTAAGGGCCTAAATGTTGATTCTAAACAACTTTTCTTAATAAGTTTTTGTCGTATTTGCCACATAAAAGGCACTTTACTTTACAGAAAAATAGTTTTTTTTAAAATTTCCAAGGCATACTTGATTTTTCAACACGAAAATTATGTTAGAAATTGGCCTTTAACCAAGCAGGGCTGAACCCCAAAAAATGAAAATTTCAATCAAGAATTTTTACTTTTCACAAGAGTCGTTTCACCTATCCGGGGACACACTGTATATGTTCTGAAAGCCAGAATAAATATATTTTCATGAAGATGTTATTTACAAAAATTTGGTAACATCTTCCTATACACATATAACTGCAAATGTCAATGTTACCATATATGGTCTCAACAAGGCTTTATCATAACCGTTCCAGGTAACCATATGGTATACGACAACAGTATCAAACTTGTGTTTTTGGTTATACTGCAGTATTTTGTGATATACTAGGTGATATCTAAAGACTTCTGGGTGCAGTATGCACAAAATTAGAATTTTTATACAAGCAGAAATCTACTTGCCCAATAAAGGGTTAAACTTATAATTAAAAGTTATCGATTTTAAACTAAAACACCTGACCTACCTAATATTTTCTCCTAGGCAAGTAAGACGGTTGATACTGTAGCTTCCTAATGAGTAACAAATCTATTTTCAGCGAACCAAAACACATCATAATTATATTGTTTAAATTCGTGTCGTCGTATCGTATTTCGGTATACCTACGGAATATAGGAGATGAAAAAATTGCTCTTTGCAGACTTACTGTTCTAGAATTTAGGAACTTTGTGCAATTTAAAAAATTATGAAGGCAAATGCGTCTTTACAAATGTATCCCTTTTGGCTCAATTAATTATCTTCTTGCCTCATTCAAATGCGGAAGCAGAGCGAATATTTTCTATTATGACCGACGTAAAAAATAAAAGAAATAGATTAGAAGAAGATACTTGATAGCACGAAGGCATAATTAAGCCAATTAATAATATACTAATAATATAATGAAAAACTAATAAGACTTGGTACAAAGAAATATGATTTAAAATAACACGGTGACCTTGCGATTTTGTGTACGAAGGAATGGCATCCTACGTGCCGTATTTGTAAATAAATATTGATTCAGCAACAGGATGCGAATTCGGCTGCATTCCTGGTATTTCTTACATACTTTAATTTCTTTGTGTGTGTTACGCCATAATTTTAAATGTAATAATGTTAGAAGCACAAATTTTCCAATATGAAAAGACCACTTGTCGTTTATGACTTCAAAACATTTATATTCTTAGATTTCCACTTAATATCGCAAATTGCAGGCTCTTAGAGAAAGATATTTTTTATTTTCTTTATTTTTGGCAGGTTTTAAAAACTATAATTATATCTTTATCAGGAGAAGCTAAAGCTGTTAATATAGCTAATACGTCTATATTCTCTGATAATGTTTTCATTTGATGCATTGAGAGCTGTTGTAACTATTAACCGATCAGCATCACTTTCAGCTTGAGAGCAGCTAAAGTTTCTTTTAAAAAATCAATAAAACGACTTATGAAAGACATTTGCCAGCAATTTTTCTTGATGAAACTTTAAAAACCCGTCTCTTTCCACTCGAATATCTGGTGCAGTTTTCGTTTTTAGACATCGGTCTCGTTCAGCAGATTTTATTGCATGTTTCTGATAATCGACAAAAAAAACAATTGCTTTTTTCCATAATTACGTACAATAAAATTAATATAACTATCTAAAATTGCACCATTCTGTTGATCAAATTGCCATCTGTTTTTATGTAATAACATTCCTCCGTCGGTCATAAATAGCAAATCGTTTAATTCAGTAATATCTTTTGGTAATTGTACAAAGAGGTCGTAGAAAACACATTTTTCGGCGTTCGAATTTATATGTTATAGTTAAATGTATTTAATCTATTTAACTTTGAGTTAATTTAACAATTTTAGAATTTTAATGGTATATAATGTTTATTAAATAATAATAATAATAATAATCGTACAGCATAAAAATTAACCTTTTAATGCTATGTGTATAATCAGTGTGTCCAAAACCCCTAGAAATGAGTCAACGCGCGAAATTCAAAAATGAAGCTATTTTGCCATTTTATAAAGACGTTATTTTCCATTTTTGATAAATTTTAACACAAAATTTGAGATCAGCGACCCAACAAATCCCTATATAAGAAATAAAATCCGAATTAAAAAAAACGCTTTTCCGCCATTTTGAAACCGCCATTTTTTGTTTTAGTTGAGTTTTAATGTCAAATTCGTAAGCAGCGACCCCAAAAACCCCCAGACATCTAATAAAAATAAGAAAAGAGAAAATAAAAAATTAGACCTTCGACGCCCTTTTGTAGACGCTATTTTCGTTTTTAGACCAATTTTGAGGCCAGATTCGTAATCTGCGAACCCATAAACCTTATGTTATCAAGTGTCAGGCAATTGTTTAGATAAATAAAAGAGTTATATTTTTTTTAATTAAGAATGTATTAAAAAACACTTACTTGTTAATAACAATTGAAAAAATAAAAAGCAAACCTTCTCACCCGTGGGGAACTTTTCTATAAACTTTTTCCGAAATTAAAAAAAATATATCAAAATCGGTTTTGAGTCAACGAAATTAGAACTTTTTTTCCTTAGTAAATGGACTACAGTGCAATATGGTTGCTTATATAAAATGAGAAAATATATGTGACGGGATTTGTTACGCCTCAAAATACTTTTGGTTTAATTTATTTGAAGTGACATTACGTTTTTGCTTAACTTACTGTTGGAGGCCAATCTAAAAAAATATTACGCGATATTATTTTAATACCCATGTATAATGCCACAAAACTATTTGTCCCATTTTCTAATTTCAAAAAACGCACCTACTGGGATTTATATAATTCACCTAGCTTTAATTTTAAAATATGGTAAGATATCAAACTCAAGTTTGGTAATAAGCCTCCAATCTACGTCAAATTTTAAACAGCTCTAAACATAAACGTTTCTAACGTCCTAATACCGTTTGGAAACATTAAAAGTCACCCCTCGGATAGAAAAAAAATATTAAAGTTTTACGATAATCGGCGAAAGCGTTGCATGCCACTTACATATCTTCGCCTTACGGCGACAGCGTGTTATGTCCATTTTGGCGCCGTAAGACGAGCTATGGAGCTTAGACATATATGCAGGGTTCCCAAAAAGAATGGAACACCGATTAGTCATAGATTCCTTACGTTATAATGAATCGATTAAACCTAATATACCTTAGTACAAAATCCCTTCAGTAAGAAGTTATGGGGCATTGAAGTTCAATTTTTAATTTTTTTGTTAATTTCCACAAATGTAGAGATATCGATTTGAATTTTGGTATACATACGCACTATTATGTACTGCACTAGTAAAAAAGTTTGATATACTAGACTTGACTGTAAGAGGCACTTTATCAATCTTTGAAAACTTTTTTTAACTCTAAGTTCGTTATCTGCAACAATTTTAGGATATTATCTGAAAGAGAATTAAAAATCACAAAAATAATGTAGGTACTCTTAGTTCTTAATCCTAAAAGCAATCGTTTACCTTAAAATGCCCATCAAAGGTTTTTGGTAGTCATTAAGACGTGCAATTATCAAGTAGCCATGATTACAAAAACAATGGTCATCTAGTAAAAAAAATGATAAATCAATTAATGACATTAGTGACACAAGAATTTGTTCTTTTATGTTTAAGAACATGTCGCTACATAACGAATTCTCCCATGCTGAAAGGTTCGTTATGTCGCTATGCATTTTCGTAAGCTCAAAAGACAAAAAATTGATGTTACCAACGTCGTTAATTGATTTCTTGATGGTGTTTACTAGATTGCAATCATTACCCATTGTTTTTGTGATCATGGCTACTTGATAATTTCACGTTTTAATGACAACCAAAAACCTTTGATGGGCATTTTAAGGTAAACGGTTGCTTTTAGGCTTAAGAACTAAGAGTTCGTCGACCTTCCAATTAGTGTCAACAACTGTCAATTTTCTTATAAACGTTGTATGTGAAAATAATGATTGTAAAATGCAATGTTTTTGGAAAAATTACACTGACAGGTTGGTTTTGTGACAATCAGTTTTCCCTTAACCAATATATCTGGAATAATCTAGCTGTAGCCGAAAATGCACAATAACGTTGAATAAGTGCATTTGTTTCGCTTCCAATATTTCAGTGTGTATGTGCGCGTTCTGTTCCGAAAAAAGAGTTGGAAAACAAACATATTTGAAAACTTAAAAAAATGCCGAAAGCTTTTTGGATTACCTGCTATAATCTGAGTAATTCTAACAATCAAGCGGAACTGTGGTACAACCCCTGACAGAATAAAAACTTAGAAAAGAAGAACTACAAGAGTTGAAACTAGCAGAAGTAAAATAAAATAGGCTGTTTCCCTAATTAAAATATGCTTTGCACATTTCCTTGGTTCAACCGTGTACAACATGCACCATTGAAAGGTATTTTAGTGCTTTACGTAGAATGAAAATCTAGTTGCGGTCAACAATATCAGAAAACCGCTATATTAGACTATGTATGTTGAGTGCACACAGAAAAATAATACTGGAAAGAAGAGGCGAACTAGAAGATAAAGTCTTAAAAAAGTTTGCGAAAATTAATTTAAATTATAGTTTTTTGCTAATTGTAAAAAAGTAAACAACAATAATATGTAATAATAATAGTTAATTGTGTATATAAATGTTTGCCCCCCCTTAACTGGAACCCTGGCTACGCCCTTGATCATATGAGAACAAAACTGTAAACAGTTCGTCCTTTAAGAATAATCATTACTTTTACATCGTTATTAAAGCGATCTGTCTCGAGCATAGCCTTGCCATTCTTTATTAGTTCATAGATAGAATGACAACGTAGCATTAGTAGATTTGGCAACTACGTTAGAAAACAGTTCCCGTACATTTCATCCGCGCGGAGCGAAAAATCCAGCAGAAATCGCATTTTTAAATATCAAGGTTATTTCTGTGAAGGCCTGTATTACCTCTAGAAAGAAGTGGAAGTGAGATGAATGTACGATTTCGAAGAAACGGAAGTGTCAGATGTACCTTTCCGAACGCAGTAGTAGCAATATTCTTGTGATAACAGTATTAACGAGTATCGAACGCGTCAAGGTTGTACTTACTTAGAAATTGAGCCATCGTCACATTCATAAGATAATGTAATCCACGGCGTTACACATCGGTGTATTCGTATTGTATGGGCAGCTATAAACTACATAGTGTTCTTTAAGCTAATGTGATTTGTAATCAAGGAGCAACGCTATAAATAGGTAGGTACCTACGTACTATTGTTTACATTAGCTTATTTCGATCAAGAAATTGCAAAAACTAGAACACTTAAAAGTAATCTTGTAGTTTACGTCTCCCACTTTGAACTAATGAAAAATTACCCACTTCAACAACAATAAATTATTTTACATTTACATTAGATGTAAAAGTCCAAATCCCATTATAAATGAAGTGGTGAATTACAGTCAGCTTTGTGTGGTAAAAAACTTTTGCAACGTCTGGCAACCCTGGCACCATATACCTATAAACACATAGGTATGTGGGTGGCACTGTAAGTCGCGGTTAGTAGGTTAGGTTTTGTGTTAGTTTGTGTCAAAATTTTGACTAAAAGGTGTATGTCACAAAAGTTGACTATTTTTTTCACAGACGTTTATTAAATCTTATGCCCTTTTGTTTTTATATACACTTACTGATTTATGAAAATCTTGTCAGGAATTATCAAACCATACTAAGTAAACTTAGTAAAGTATTCAAGGGTCCACTGTCTCATATTGTTTAATAATTAAAAGGGTTTATATTTAAACGTTTCGCCAATTCTATTGGCTTCATCAGTAAAAATGGAAATGTAATTGTAAATTAAAACTTTAATCATTTTGTAATTTTTTCCTTTTTTTACTGATGAAGCCAACATAATTTATTGGGGAAACGTTGAAATATACACTTTTTTAATTATTAAACAAAATGTTATGACAATAAGATTTTTATTTATCAAACTGCAATCTTCGATAACCTTAATTTTGACCTATAAATCTCCTATTAAAATTACCAACATTTAAAAATGTCAAAGAATTAAACTTATAATTATGGTGACCGTATGTACTTATTTTATTTAGTAGACTGTACTTTCTTTTGGAACGATGTCCTCTGTCCTTCTTTCTCCTTTCATGTGAACCTTGTAAGAGTTGTAAGGGACAAATCAGTAATGGATTGAATGAAGGTGCTTGTTTTGATGAATCAGCCTATTGAAATACTGTGCAACAAATGAAAAGATTGCATATTGGAATTCTAAAAAAACTTCAACTGAAAACCGATGACTGGAATTTTTCAAGTACTTAGGAGCTATTCCTTATCGAACCCCGCCAAGAAATTTGACAATTTTATGCGAATTTGTACTCTGTCTCACAGGTACAAGCTCAGCTGTTTATAAACTTTGTTCTCAAATATTAATAAAAAAAATTCTAAAGCAAATGTTAGTGTGCTTTAATCGACTCGAAACAAAAGGTCAAGTGATATTTTAACAGCAAGGGTAGATAAAGTAGCACTTTAACATCAAGGGTAGATAAAGTAATTTCATTTTCTAACTTTTATTTAAATTAAATATTACAGCTTCGTATTATACTAGCAACCCAATCTAGCTACTGAGATTTTAAAATGTGATTGACTTTTCTTATTTTCCTTTGAAATTGTTAAAAGTTCTTGCTCTAGAAAAATAAATGTTATTGTACACGACTATAGTTATTACTATCCACTCTTAAATCATCATCACGATTCACTCGTGGATCAAATTTAACTTTATCGTCTTGTATAATAAATTACTATTATTTTATTTTAAGCACGAGCGCATTTATCGAGCGATTGTTTTCGAATATTAATAAATACTGGAGTTCTGAAAAAACTCACTAGCTTTGCCCACATTAGAAACTGTAATGCAGGTGTTTATGAATTTTGATGTAACTTGCAACGAAATGTATATTTTTTTTAAATCAAACCCACAATTGTTAAAGGACATTTTAAGTTCAGAGAAATATGATTGGAGCTAGCAACAGCCTTCTACTTCGACTTTAAAATGAAATAATCCACTGTCAAATTGATATAGATATACAAATGTAATTAAACATAATCGTTTAAGGGATTCTGTTTGTTATACAGTTATTATTTGCTGTCCTTTTCATTGAAAAAATTATGGTCACCATACTTATAATCCACTGTCTCAGTTGGATTTTGTCATTACGTTTTTAATTTTAGATTCTCGTTCCTACAGGGCAGGGAAACTGGAGCAAATGCAGCCAGCTGGAATTTTTGCACAGCTTCTATATACAGGAAATAATGCAGCGAAACCTGTTCCGAGTTTGACAGTTTTTCCTTTCCTGAACTCTAATGTTATCACCTTAAAGATAAAAAATGAATCCACCGTAGTTATTCAGTGATCGAGGGTATCTATTCAAATGAAGAACTTATTAAATAATTTGGAAAGCTTAGGCTGGGACGCCTTCCATTTTTCAAATTTTTAAAAATCGTGCGAGGCATATTACTTACACGAGTCCGGAGCTCGGTATGCGATCGGTTATATTCGTATTCTCATCCGGTAAGCAGCGTGTGCGCACGCAATTCTTGTAGACGAATCTGTTTTTCTTCGGTTAACCTCAATTGCCCGTCCGCCACCCGCCATCTTTTACTGCTTTTACTGTCGTGAACGCGTACCAGGTAAAAACGCTTTATTTGTAATTTAAAAATAAAAATATAAAATATCGTTTTGCGTTGTTCTCAGGGGGCCCGCCTACCTGTAACAAATGAAGATCAGATTTGCATGTTGGTGAAACCGTATGGCTTGCTTGTCCAGCTAATCATATGTTCTGCTATCGGTGCTTAAATACTCTTAAAGTGTGCGACTGTTGGGCCTATGCCAATCATCTTTATTAACCTTGGCCCCCCATGTTTGGGGGTTTTTTTTACTACGTACTTATATGTACTGTTTTTTCAATGTAGAATTTTGGTATGTTTTGCCGTAGGTTAATTTTCACGCGTTGTTTAGTGTCACGCGTAGAGGTTAATTTTCACGCGTAGGCTAATTTTTAAGCGTAGGCTAATTTTCACGCTTTGGTTAGAGCATGAGTAAGAGTCCTCTAAAACCCATCCTGTTTTCTATCACCGTAACGTCACGAGCATTTGAATTTTTGTCATCCCGTCGTGCTCTGTCTTATGCCTTGGAGGCAACGCCAGGAATCCTGATGGAAGACTCCTTAAAACATCGGATGGAGAAAGTCAGACGAAACCTATTGGACAAATTTGAACAAGGTAGTTTTTATTTTTCATATTATTACACAATTATCTTTCATCTATCGTGCATGTAATGCCAGATGCTTTTTTCTAATAAATTTTCAATTGAATTTAGCAGCTGAGGTAGAGTTTGATATATCCAGTGACAATAGTACTGCACTGCAAACTACTTCTTCCATTGAGCAGCTTTCCGTTCTGGACTTGGATAGCCAGCAGGATGAGAATGACAGGTACCTACATACGTTTATGCCTATAAATCTTACGAATTTAAATAATTTCGCAAACAACTCTAACATGTGATTTTATTTTCTAGCAAAGAATGTGTTGTGCAACTCCAAGAAGACGAAGGTCCATTACAGACCATTGACGATATCAAAGCTGTAATACCAAATGTTATGAAACCTCGTTACGACTGTGCTGTTACCGAAACTGTTCTTGGTAAAGGAGGTCGCAAAACTAGACGTCAATTCTGCATTTTCTGCAAAAAATTGCTAGCTAAGTTGCCCAACCACATTGAAGCAGTACACAAAAACGAAGAAGTAGTCAAGCGGCTAAAGAGTTATCCGAAGGGTATGTGTTATTTTTTAATTACTTTGTGAAAATCGGGGGGAATTTCTGCCAGTCTATTCCCGTTGTTTGTTAGTTTTTTATTTCAATAAAGACAAGTGATGCTTCTACAGTATCCGGTCAAAATTGTTTTTTTGGAACACTACACAGGGTGATTTATAAGGTTGGGCACAAGCTTTGACAGATGATTTTTTACACTATTTTTAGTAGGGATCGACCGATACCAATAATCGGTATCGGCCATATTGGCTGAATAGGGGACTTCTACTGAAATATGACCTTCAAACAAGTGCGAGAAAAGTTTTACCCTAGTGTTGTCTTTTGCTACTAGTGATGCCAATGTAATGGCAAGAATAACTCTAAATTACTAGTTACTATTGAATGTTACTAGTTAGGTTGGCATGTACAAGTATATCATAACCTGACTTTCAGTTCCTTGCTTACATAACTCGTTTGTAACTTACACCCACGTATATTAATAATGCACCTATCCCACTTGTAAAGAAATAGTTATTTAGATCACAAGTGTTAGAAGTGCAACTTTTTTTCACAAGTGTGGAGGGTTATTCAACGAGGCGCAGCCGAGTTTAATATTCCACACACGTGAAAAATAAGCACGCTAACATGAGTTGTTTATTAGATTTTTAATAATTTCATTAAATATTCAAATCCAAGCCTCTTTTGTATAGAATTTTATTTGCCTTCATTTTAGTCAAGTGCGTTGGTCAGTTCTGCTAACTAAGGAAACGTCTTTATTTATTGAAATCTGTATTTTGATCACGTCAAAATAAAACTAAAAATGAATAAACGAATAAATAATTTGTTTCTAAAATCGTTCATTCCTAAATTAAAAGCAAAGTGCTACTGCACACACTGAAATTAATTAAAAAAGCCTACTTTTTTAAATGAAATTATAAAAATAACTATTATAGTATCAATTAAACAACTAGTAGTACAATAATTTAAACTTTATTATAGAAAAATACAAGTAGAAACAATCACTTAACCAGAGGTTTCTCAAAATTGACCAAAAAACAAATCACACTAAATATATTTGAAATCGGCAGTAACATGGAAATCTGAATTGGTTCTGCTAATATTAAAAAAGTTTTGATCCTTTGGATTGCTCGTTCAACGTGAATACGTTTCTTAGCAATTCGTTTCGTCAATATTTCCTCCTCTTCTGTCAATCTAGATCTACTCGCAAGAAATGGGGGTATAAGTAATTTATAGTTGTTTCCATCACAGATATCTTGAATAGTAAAACAATTCCATTAAAGTATATCGTCGTTTTAGGCGTAAAAGAGTTAAACACAATTTATCCTCATTTGTAAGTCGCTTTATTTTGTTAATTTTTATTCAAGTCTTATTTCTTCTAGTATACTTTAATGACGGCATGATTGATGAATTCAAATATGTCCAACATGCTTGAAACTGCAGCAAAGTTAGACCAGTAAAATACTGGAAATGAACACTTGGACAACGATTTAAACGCAAAAGTATTATCTGTACTTATATGTACTTCATTTCTACCAAAAAGATTACTAGATGTAATTTGTGTTCCCTTTTCTTGAGCTGCAGTCGCATTTGGAATTTTGTTGTACGTGTGATCAGAATAATTATCGTTATTTAGTTGTTGGTTTTCCAATGACTATGTAATTTCCATATACTCATCCTTAGTACCTCCCAATTCAAGTATTCGTCCAACCTCTAAACTTCCGAATTCCCTAGGGTCTTCACCACTGCCTTCGTAAAGTGGTATTGGTTGGTTTCATCATTTATATTGCCAACAAAATGTTTTTTACACACGTAAGTGCTTTTGATGATATTGGTAACGTTAAGTTTTTCATTACCACAAAACTAACCATAAAAATCATTTTGTGAGGTTTGTTTTTGGTTTAGGAAATGGATAGTATAGCAGCGTTTTCAACTTCGTAGACTTGGATGTGCTACTACAATGCTTGTAAAAGCATTTCGGCATTGTGTGGTATTTCTAAAAGCATAAAATAAATGATTCCACATCACTACTTTTTTTAACTAGCAAATAACACAGAATAAAAGTATGCATTGAGTTCAAGAACTTACTTTGGCGTAGTTTATGCAAATTCCTTTTAGTAGAGTTTATGGTGGAGGAATAAACAATTTTAGTAAAACACACAAAACAGGCTGCTGGCGGGATTGATTACAAGGAAGAGAATCAAAAAAGCACAGAACAACAACGAATACAGACTAGTAATATTCAATAGTAACTAGTAATTTAGAGTTATTCTTGCTATTATATTGGTGTCGCTGGTAGCAAAAGACAACACCAGGGTAGCGTAGAGTCCCTGTATATAGTACTATCTACAGGGTCTCTAGGGTAGCGCATTCTGTCCCATGCTATCTTAAATAGAAGTCCCCTATTAGGAATATATCGGTATCGGTCAAAAAACCCTTATCAGTTGATCCCTAATTTTTAGTAAAAAACTGTAGGTATATGAACTCATTAAAAAGTTATGGCTACTTGGAAGTTCACGCTGGAGAAAAAACATTTCTAGTGTGAGCTTTTAAGTAGCTATATCTTCTTAACGAAACAATTTTACAACATAGGTTATGTACTACAAGTTTTTACTTACAATATTATCAGCAATATCTGTTGAAGTTTGTACTCGACCTTATAGATCGCCCTGTATATATATTCAATATAGGGCTACTCCTACGAAGTATTTGCGGAATTTATAAAAGATTTATTTATTGATATCCAACTGAAGCTGTATTTAATTTCCTCTTTTTGCAGGTCATCCGGTTCGTCAAGAAGTTTTAAAATCTCTTAGGACAAAGGGGGCGGCGGAGTATAATTCGAATCGAGCTTATAATAAAGGTGTCATAGTGCCTGCGAGACGACCAAATACACAGCAGGATGTTCGAAATTTTCTGCCCTGTCCACACTGCACCATAATGCTACAGACATCTAAGCTGAGTCGTCATATGAAAAGTTGTGATGCAAATTATACCAAGGCCCAAACTGTAGATAAATATTTCCGTGCTCTTGCCAGAAAATCACAGGCAAAAACGCACTTTGAGGCTAGTGAAGTGTTACGAGGGCGTGTGTTGCCTATTTTGCGGTTAGACCAGTTTACCGAAGCTATTATGTTTGACAGATTGGCAATCCACTATGGTAACAAGCAGTGTTCTAAATATGCCTCGTCCACCCATCATGACCCGATGATTCGTTGTAACTTGCGACATTTGGGGCGTCTACTTATAGAAGCACGTCAACTGAACTCCGCTGTGACCAATCTGCAATCTCTAATGACACCTGCTATGCACCCGACTGTGGCACAGGCCATAGAGAATATTGCACAATTCTCTCCAACAACTGGAATGTATCGTGCTCCTTCGGCCGCAACGTTATTATGTAACCTAATTAAAAAAGTGGCACTTGAACATCAAGCAATGTGCATCCAGGATAACGATAAAGCTGCTTTGGATAATGTCAAAGACTTTATTTCTTTATTTGTAACTGTTACTGTCCCTGTCGCTAGCAAGACCGTGGAGGAAAACCGAATTAAATTGCAGAGACGTAAAAAAGTTGTTCTTCCAATTATCAGTGATGTGAATAAGCTTGCTAAGTATTTGGAGCGACTTTGTAAAGACACAACCTCAAAGTTACAGAAATCCTTTACTTTTGAAATCTGGAAACTTCTCGGTGTCTATACAATGGGCAGCGTTATAATTTTAAATAGACGACGACCTGGTGAGATGCAACGTATGGAACTAGAGGATTATAATAGTGTGGTGCAAGTGGATAAAAACACTCCAGATTACGAGTTTTTGTCTGTTTGTGACCAAAAGTTGGCCAACACCGTCGCCCTCTACCTAATACGAAGAAAGTTGAACAGAACCGTCTCTGTCGTCCTCTTTGATTGGATGAGAGAAGCAATTGACCTCTTTCTTTTGCACCGTAATCGAGCTGGAGTGTTGGACTCCAATCCATACCTGTTTGGATTACCTGGTGGAGGAGGACTACGGCCACTTTATATAAATATAGGTCCGTATATCAGAGAATTTTCTATAAAATGCGGTGCACAAAACCCTTCATCTTTACGTACCACTGTCTTGAGAAAGCATTTGGCTACAGCATCTGCTTCGTTGCATGGGGGAGATTTAACTCAAGTCCAAAACCTTGCCAGCCATTTAGGTCATGCGGACAAAATTCACAAAGACATTTATACTCAGAAAACCGTAGATAAGTCCTTAATACAAGTGGTGAAGCTTTTAGCATCTGCTCAAGGAGAGGCTGAGGTGGCTTCTAGTCCCCCTGTTGCTTCTGTTTCTTATGTCGTAAACGATGATCAGCTTGAGCTGCAGCCTGCGACGAGCCAATCCACTTGTGTTACACGAAAGAAAAGATTGCGATCATCCAGCACTTCTAGTACTTCTGGACCAGATGAAGGTATACCTACCACACGATGTTTGCGGAGCAAAAAGTTGCAGCCCGTTGTGGTTTTAAAGCGGTTGCCTATTTTCAAGGCGGTGGTGGTGGAGGAAGGGCAGACGAAGTCTGGGAGAACTTTTGGAAAAAGGAAAAACCAAAAATCAAAGAAATGTTCACCCCAAGGCCCAGCAAAAAGTGGTAATTATTATAAACTGATATTTTGCTCATGCATTGATGGGTAACTTTGTTTTTTAGGTGTACAGAATAATTCTGCAAGCCGTTTGACAAAAGCACAGGAAGCTGCGGCTTCTGAATATTTCAGAGAATATACCCAAAATAAGAGTTGTCCGTCCTTGGATATTATTCAAGGTGCACTTACTGTACCAGAGTTATCTGATATTTCGTTGCCTTTTTTAAGACGGTGGATTGCTGTTCAAATCGCTGATTCTCCAATTCACCGAACTCCAAAAAAACGGAAATTTCAAACCAGACGTAAATATAACTATAGTCGTAATTATTTTATATTTTTATAGTTAATTATAGTAGCTAAATGGGAAAATATAGTTGTAGTAAAATGAAAAAGATCAATTTATTTGATTGAAAATGAATTTTTCTAAATGTAAGTGATGTCTTTCCTTCAATTTTAAATTGCTTAAGTTATAATAAACTGATTCATAATGTATGCAGTTAAAAATAGTGTGCAGTTTTCGACATACAAATTTTATTTTATTCCAAGTTTACTCTTACATCATACATGCTATTGATCTAATCGAAAAGTTTCGTATGAAAACGACACCCCACTCAAAATTGAGTTAATTTAAATCTTCGCACCCTGCATTACGACTTTTTGTTTTAATTCTCTATGTGTTTTACAGATGTCAAAGAACGAGCAAGGTGGACCCCAACGTCGGTTTCGACTCTGCATCAAGCCTTTGCTCGATACTTAGATAGCTCATCACTACCATCATTTACAGATATTAGAGAAGTCAGGTCAAAATATCCATGTCTACAAAATAGGTCTTCGCCTACTATCAAATCTGCCCTTAGCAATATACGGAGGAAACGTACCCAGTAAAATTGAAAACAAATTACTTTGTAATTCGCCAAGTTAATTTTAGTGGTGTTTTTGTTTTGTTCACAAGTTGTTTTTTAGATGCTACTCTTTTTAGATGTTTCGTTGTTTTACTTTAAATATAAATAACTGTTTATCCGCAAACGTCATAAAAGTGACAACTTACCTATGTGTCTTTATTGACAAGGTAGAAGTATCACTTTATCAGATTAAGCAGATAAAATAGCAACTTTTCCGTACTTTATGTGCCTAATCACAAAATACAAAACTCAAACATTACAGCGAAATTGTATTAGGTATTAGATTATTTTATTCATTTGCTAATAATTAGTGTTACTCTTTATCAATTTTTAATAATTTATCTGAATACGTTTGCGGATAAAATAGTATATTTTATTCGGTGTAAAAGTGACTATGTGGCTTAGCTGAATTATTTGCCTCACTAACGTTCGGCTAAATAAACTTCAGCTACGCCACATAAAATATCACTTTTACTCCAAATAACAATCTACTATTATTGTCAATATTGATTATTTGTTATTTCTATACAGGCTGATTAAATTATCATGTAACAATATGCAGGGTTCTGCATAATGGGTTGCCTATAAGTTATTTCATGATAATTTAATCCGCCTGCATTTTATGGCTTGTTTTGGTTGATTTTGATTTTTTTTCTGTAAAATAATGACTACTTTGAATTGTATTGTATTCATGTACTACTTTAATACTTGCTAATATTGTACATCAGTTTGTTTTTAAAGAATATTGATGCTTGTAGAAATAACAATTTTTTGTTTTTTACTTTATTCCGTTTTTATGTTATGTAATATATTGAATTATTACAATATACCTTTATTCAATTTTTAATTAACTCTTTATTTTTAATTAGTGGAATACCTATGCTGTTCAAAAATTGCAAATAATTTTTTTGACTAAATACGATAGTAACGGTAGCACTGTTTGATAATTCCTATTTTCTATCTAGGTAAAATATAATTAAACACAAAATTTTGCAAATTACCTACCTAACAGCATATTGAAATGAAAAATTTTACTTCCAATTTTTGAACTGTTTCTGGTGGTTTTGAATGTTTAAAGGGTTTTAACTTCTCTGAAAAAGTAAGGAAATTTCGTAGTTTTATTTATTGGTCAAGAAAAGACTTTTGCTATTAACAAAGATGGTATAATTTATGCTCTTGCCTATTATTGATGTCAGAAAATTTCACATAACTAACGATCATTAAATCTTTAGTTTCGCTGTTCAGCAGTCCTATTATAAATCCATTTTCATATCCGCAAACTAAATACGGGTTTTGTTTTTCAAAATGGATCAAAGAAAACTAAAATAATTGGGCCAGGAATACCATTTTATAAGTGGAAACCCTATGATATATTTGTACAGAATTTTCATGTTTTTAGTAAATCGTGTCTGTTAACTTTCACAATTTACGTCTGCTTTTAATTTAATACTAGTAAATAAGCCTCCTCAGCAGTACATTTTAAGCTAGCAACCCTTCAAATGATTCATTTTAGTAGACTTAACTGCAGTATGCATTTGCTTGTTTGATTTAATTTGCTGTTATTAATACTGGTTATACTAAGGTACATTTTTTAATGTATCTCCTATTGCTGTCTAAACGTTTATTTTAGGGATTCTTTGTAATTACATTATTCAACATTAAATGTATTTTACTCTGTATCAATTTGAATCATTTTTATTAATGTTAACAGGGTTAATTTAAATATTTACTAAAATCCTTTGTGGTAAATTCCCTCCATTGGTTTTTAGCATATTTCTCAGTATAGATATCTACATTACCGACACACTAAACTACCGTCTAATATATGTAACCTCCATATGGCACATCGAATTGTACGGGTGGGAGGTAAGCGCCGTAAGGTGGTTTGACATATATATATATATATATATATATATGTATTACCCCTATTGTAAACAGAATGGCTTTTATTGGATTGGAAGTGTGGAGAAGAATTAGTTTTAGAGTCAACTGTGGTGGATCGGCTACCAGAACTTTGTTGTATTGACTATGCGTAACCTCGACTGGGAATTAAAAGTAAGAGTTCTGCTGTTATGCGCCGAGTTAGCTGCCACCAACAAGGCAAATAATTCTTTAAATATATAGGGGTACAAGAGATCACGTTTAAATGCGATATGTAACAGTGGGTCCCAACCACAGTAGGACTACAGAGATCGCGTACACGCGTTACAGAAAGATGGAAAACCGTAACAAATCTTTATAAGTATGCAATCAGATACTGATAATAACTTACCTAAAAAATTTAAAAAAATATTATTAGAATCCATTAATGCAGAACCTAAAAATGTTTACAAATAATAAAACTCGCATCATAAAACTGCACAAGAACAAAAGATTATGTGAAGCTATACAAATTCCAATCAAATTGCTAAACAGTTGAATTACGAATGTGTTTGAGTTTCTTATAAAATTATTTAATGGTTATATAGAAAGGGACAAAAGGCGCGCTCTAACTTTGTATCCCGAATCCGGAGCAAGTTGAGCATTGTACCACCAGATGCAAGCACATAAAGCACCAGCCTCAACACCGAAAGGTAAAACGAGGTAATCGATTATACATACATACATACATATATAGAAAGGAAAGCAATTATATTGGAGTGGTAGAAAGAATACATTTAAAGTATCTATAAAATGGGAAATAAAAGAGATAAAATCGAGTATATAGACGTGTGCGACTAGAGACTTAATAGGCTGATCTTGAAGCAGAAGTACAACCAGTTTCAGAGCAGGGCGATCCACGATGGACAACCGTATTAGGTCAGTTTGAGAATTGACGCCGCCACTGATTGTATATATAAGTAAAGAAGGGGTTGGATGTCCCGAAGCTTGTCGCATTAAGTTTGCGCAAAACGCCGATGTTTAGACAAGCAATTGACGTCAAGTAAACAGTTTTCGCGCGTTTTCGTTTTCCGTGAATGTAGCTGTTTAGGTAAGTCCTACCTGCTAGTTTTGGCTAATTACTATCCCTTCGAATATCTCCAGCTCTCAAAATGCAGCTTGCCAATCTGAAATTCCAATCACATCTGGTTTGGGTGCTGTGGCTTTGCATCTGAATTCATGTATGAATATATTTGAAGTAACCCCGTGGCGCTCCACCATCAATTGTTTGGGCAACGACCTTGTAAATAGCCGCTTTGTTCCGAGTAGCCCTGATTGAACTGCAATTTTCCGTTCCTTCCGACAAAGTTCTGTAGAAAGACTCCCTTTACATCGCGTTTAGACTGGCGCCAATTCCGCTGGTTGGCAATCTTGAAACTACCTATTTTAGTTTTATCGAAATCCGGCCGTCAGCAACGGCTACGTCATTATGTCCACAGTTTTCGAAAAACTTGTGGTTGTTGACGCCCCTCGCCTTCGACTGAAATATTTTCTGGGGTCCGGTAACCAATCGCCTTCCTTCCCACATCATTGCAGAAAGCAACCTGTTTTTATTGCATGTGCCGAATAACGAACAAGCGGTTGTTGTCTTCCGCTGGTGCTCACATAAATGTATTTTTATTGATAAGATAAACTTTCAGAGATCACCAAGCAAGGTAGTTCCAAATCATGGAGCTGAGCAACCCAAAGAGGTGTTTTTCTGCTTGAAGTTCCTCATTATATCACCGGCAGACCTTTCAAGGTACAGTTGTTTTTACTATCGCAAGCGAGTTCCCTTTTCTTTCAGTCTCCACCCCTCACACTGAGCTACTGGGCGTCTTTGAGCTTATTAGAAGGGTGTTGCTTGACACCCTCTCTTTTCAAGATATATTTAGGGCAATTCCTTAAACGATGGAAAGACAAATGCAGAAATATGGAGATATCATTGTAGGATGGTTCAATATATAGGCTCAATTTTGCAGATTCCCAGGTTGTGATTGACCAATATTCTGATGACTCATTAAAAAATTATGAGAGATTAACCTAGGTTAAAAAACAGTAGCTGTGTATTGAAGTAACCTAAACAGTCACAATATTGCAAGATGGGAAATGCATTAGAGAATGTCAGGGATATAAATGCTTGGGGGCAAAAATTACAAAACGAAATAAGAAATCAAATATGGTGGAAAATGGTTGATGTAATAACCTAAACTTACTGACATTGTTAGGGACAGTCAAGAAAGCGAGCGTCGTCTTCTACACTCGGCGCAAGCTGTATATGACCACATTTTCAGGCGTGTGCAAACCGGGCCAAATTCCCGGAACCAGCGCGACGCACGTGTTGAATCCCAGCTCCTGCGAGCGTATTTTCGTTACCGAATAGAGAGAGATACTCTGCGAGTGCGAGTAAGCCCACAAGCTTAAATTCACTCATTCCACTGTTCAAAACTGTGCTTCGACAGCAGGTCAATGTTATCAGACACTTTTTTGTGCGAGCCCACAGAAGCGCTCCCCGCCCCGCTTCGGTGGCGTGAGGCAGCGTGACGTGGTTTTTCGGGACTTGATTCACAGATGTCGAGAGTCCAGGTTGCGTTGTGTTAAGTACTCGTGCTTTGAGTGTAGTCGCATGAAGCCAGGCGTCCGTCTTTTACCGTTCTGAAGTAGGCCCGTGGCCCCTTTAACCGCTTGTGCGGGTAATATAACGGAGAGCGGCTTAAGCCCTGGTTAAATTACGTGTATTCCGGCGTTTTCTGTCAATGCCTCCCGATGCACCTTCGCTCTATCGAGGAATCTATTAGGGGACCATCCTCGCCGACGTTCCGAGCCCACTTCAGTGTGCGTCGCATTCAAGCTACCTTTCCGCAACTAAATACCACCCCCGCTTTCGTAGCTTTGGAAGTTTTCCGCCCGACATCTAGAGCATCTTAGGATCCCGAGGAAAAGCTAGGTACTGTACTTGTAATGTTTTGATCTGTAAGAAGTGCATGTCGAAGTCATCGACCGCGGAGCGCTAAAATATCTCCGCGCATGTTGATCAAGTGTTCGTTGTTGAAGGCCCAGGGCATCAGGTGTTTGTGAACCGAATCTCGCTGCAACTTTGCATCCCAGTCGCGTCTTTGAGTTGAACTGTTTGTAGCTCACGCGTTTGGTCACGTATTTGTCAGTATAGATCTGTTTGTGTTTCACTTTGTTATTTATCGTGCGAGCGTTGCCCCTTTGGCGAGCTCACTTGTAGTTTAAACCCTTTGCATTTCACATTGTTATTTAGCGTGCGAGCGTTGCCCCTTTGGTGAGCCCACGAGAAGATTAAAGTTGTATGGCTTAGCCTCTTTTCCTGTTTCAAAGCACCAGCGCGCCCTGCTTGTACGCAGCGCGCTTGGGATGTTGTTATGCGTCGCCGTTTACTAACATTTATTGTTTATAACAGTTAAGATACACCCATTACTGTAACTTTAATTGATATATTTCTGTGTGTTTAAATACCAATAGGCCCCATTTGTTAAATGTTGCCGATGTGTTTTATTTATGCTGTGATTCGATTTATATACTTGTAATACTGTGTCACGCTATTGCCCGAGCGGCATTCTGTATTTGATTTGTGTGAAGCGGATCCTGGCCAAATCTTGTGAGCGACAAGGTAGGTTCCCACGCCCTAGCTCCAGATTACAGGTAGCTCCAAAGCTACACACCCTTCAACCGCGTTTGGTCTTTCGGGTTCTGTCAGACGTGGGTTTCAATCCATACCTTAAGCTTGTGGCGCCCTCTTATTTATTAACACCCTGTATATGTCGTTACGCTTGTCCCTACGGCATCCTGTTCAAGAACCCCGCCCATCTCCTTGAACGTATTCAGCCGCGGTTATTAGCCTGTTCATGGGTATTTAGGGCAAGCAATGAAATTTTCCCGAACATGATATAGGTTAATGACACTCCCTAATCAGTTTTGTACCGTAACAACCTGTAACTCTTATCATTAATAATAATTGCATTCACAGGGAGTGGCACCCTCCTGGTCCCTTTACTGGTTGGGTTTGGTTTCAGTACTTTTGGTAGTACTGCCCAGTAGTAACCCCTAGATTAGTTATTGGTACAACCCGTACAGAGTAAGTAAGTTCTAAATTTTTACTGAACTGCTGGTCATTGACAGTACAGCACTTACTGTAAATTCGCTCGACTGAGTTCTCCAAAGCATACGAAAACCATCACTGCGGAACAGCATGCATTTAGCGGGATCACTAGGCAGAACAGCATGCGTTTCTCGAATTTGACCCTCTCAATTATCATATAATTATCCTGCAAGGGTAAGAACCTCTGATGTCTATTATCTGCTGTAATTGTCAAAAAGTTAGCAAACATTATTCAACTAATTAGTACGTGACTTCTACAGTAGCTACTACTTAACTCATTAACTAAGAGTAGGCATACCGAGCCACTTCAAGAGCTTCGAAGTTTCTGTTCCAGATTCGCAATTCTATCCTTAATCCAGGACATCCTTCTATGCGGTACACTGGTTGCACCTGGGTCTCCAAAAACGTGAACTCTTGATTTAACGCTTAGTATATTTGTCCAGATTGTATTACATTATAAGGTTCAAAATATCTCTAACCATAAAGCAATAAAAAAAATGGCAGTGCGCCTCGTAAAAGGGGCTCCATATGATACAGCAGAAACTCAACTTTCTCAAAATGTAGGCGTTGTAAACGGTTTTAAATGAAGACATGTTCCGAAATGGCGTACAACAAAACCTAGGAGTTTATTGCAAGAGTGTATTAAAATATCGATGTCTTTAATATTTGATATTAGATTTAGTGGGTTATTATTGATGGTGTAATTAAAATGACCAGTAATGGTATTTCGTCTGAAGGTAATGGTAACACTTTTAAAAAGATTAAGATAGAGTTGATTTTTTTGACAATATTCGTAGAAAGCATTCAGATCGCGTTGTATGAGTATGTGATCGTTCTTATTTGATATCATATAAAATATACAGTTGAAAACTGCCTCAGGTTTATGGTTATTTCATTACATCATGTATACCTAACCTGCTTCATTTTCGGTTCTTGATCCATATGTGTACCAAGTTTCTCCTTTCACGGTGGTTCAAACCATGTCCTAGTTTGTCAGACTTCATCTGCAAAATGTGATATTTCAGAATCATATTCTGAGTATCCAGAATGGTGGTCATACCCTTGTCTTTTCAGCCGATAGGCACTCAGTCCTGCCTCTGCTTCTACCTGTATGTGTAATGGAGGAAAATATAGTAGCCAAGTCGTTATACCAATACAGGCCGTTCTTTACATTTTTTATCGGTTTTTATTTTCTATGCTTTTTGGCTTGTGTTACCATACCAAGACTACATAGTACATCTGTTAGTGTGGGTATAATAACTGTTGAAAAGAACCAGAATACCATTTTGGATTTCAGCTCCATGTTCTGCCAAACATCTTTTTGCAACTCAAGAATTTTCTCCAATCTTTGTTTGCAACGTGTTGGAAATGGTATTTGAAGGTCACCTCTTCTGCACATTGGCTTCGAAAAAAGAGGAATATTTTTCAGTATTTCGTTTCCTATGTACCTACCAATTTACTTTCTTAGCGTCTTTAAAATGAATGACCTAAGATTTTGAAGCGAGATTTGGCCCAACTACACTTGAGCTCATTTCTAATAATTAATATTTGCATATCTTAGCCAATTTGAATATGTACGTCTTGTAGTGTTTCTATATAAATTATTTTGTTAAATTATTTGAATTACAATAGATTTAACTTAGGCGCCAATACGCATGAATCCGGTAGAGTGGCCCGCGATTTTTCGTGTGCAGTTTTTGCAAGCGTTGGCGGTGTGTTAAAGCGCAGAAAAAACAGTGAGTGCGACACGCTCGTGCAGAAGAGGCGACACTTGCAGTGGGCACCTAATTTCCGCTGCCGCAATGGGCTATTGCCCTAAGAGTGCATTACTTCAAATAGTCGAAGTAACGCACCGGCTTCAAAAGCTGGTTTTTAGCTTAATTTCAGAGTAGTTTTGCAAGTTCTGATAACGGCAGTTCACATACAAGTGAACAGCGTCTTCAGCGAAGCGCCACAATGCTTGGGAGCGGACTATCACAAAGAGCAAGGGGAAGGAAAAGCCTGCTGCAGCAGATATAAAGGCTACCTACACGCAATTATTAAACCATATCCTATTTTACATTTGCCTTGCAAAGATAGCAGCTTGCATCATATTGTATCCTGTTGCGTCATTTGCACCTTTAACCCGTAAGGCAAGTTTGGAACCTCATCTAAGCTATTGTTTCAACTCGTGACGTCAAACAGCAGTCCCGACCAGGAGTATCACATTACATTGCAAGATGCAATACCGAAAGTCTCATCATCCTTGGTCTATCCACTGTTCGATAAATGCCTCTTAAAGTTTTCGCCATGCGTCTCTATTTTAGGCAGTTTGAATTCAGTTTTTCCCGCTATTTGTTTAATGTCGTCTGTCCATCTTTTTTGTGGTCTTCCTCTACTCCGCATTGTAAGCCTTGGTCTCCATCCATTGATTTTGGTGTCCCATCGGTTTGGTTCCTGTCGAACTACGTGACCAACCCTCCGCCATTTCATTTTTAATATTCCTTCATTTATGTACATTAACGAACGAATATCATGCAGAGTTTTAGAGTATAAAGGACAGTTAATCTCTGAAACTTTTTTGTGACGTTTCAATAATCATCTTATTTTGATAGGTATTTCGCCACACTACAAAATGAAAAATCTTAAAACATGAACGTTTCGAAAGACGTATTTGCGGTGTTGTGTTTCATTATTTGTTATTGGTACCTTTTATTATTATGATTTATTGATATCTTATTTTTATTATTCTTATCATTGATTGTTATTAGTATTTTAAGAATTGTTGAAAAGATCGAGGAGATGTAGCTAAATATAGTCCGGCTACTTTTATTCGGGATTATATTAACTTTCCTACCTGGCCTCCCTTCCTAACTTTTCCTTTTTGAGTGGGGGGAATAACGTTGGGAAGCTAGGAGCCTTATTGTCGCTAAGGCTACTACATAACAAAAGATAGTAAAGAAAGTCAATAAATTATCTTGAAGCTTTTAATATTTTTCGTTTTGTAGTGTGGCGAAAACCCATAAAAATAAGATGATTAAAGCACAGCTATTTTGGTATCTTTTTAATGTTACTTAAATGTGTATTTATTTTAGATATAGTGTTCCATTACTATTTGACTTATAAAAGCAAGTAGAAATCAGAAATCAGCACATATCTGTAGTTTGTGGACATGTGTTTAGAAATGGCTTTTCATTTTAGGGTTTAATCTTACTTTCTTTATTGTTTTGTGTGTAGATTTAGAAGCCAATATATATTTCAGTTACATTGATTATGAGCCGGTTGGCTTTTATTTGAGTGGAAACTTGAACCATTTATTTTCAATGCTAGGAACCAGATTAGCTTAACTACCGAGCGTCGATTTAGCAGTAACCACGACTAGGAAAAAGGTAAGAATGCACTTGATGTAAACTGAGCTAGCTGAAAACTCCCATGCAGTACTCTCTCTATGACAGTCGTTTTGCTGGTGTAACGCCTCATTTCATTTTGCGTTACGTTCTTCCCGCGCCCGGTCTTAGCGTGGCGTGATTTAGATCTTGCCTAAGGAACGCTCAAGCTTCGAGATTGACACCCGCGAAGAATTTATTGGTGCGGCGCTTTTCGATAGCGAGCCGTGGTCAAGGCAGGCTAGGCTCGAAACAATTTATTTAGAAGCCACCGACGCAAATTTGGTACAGTTTTAACTAGCATGCTTTAGAAGCCTCGAGTTTCTGTAACAGTTAATGTATAGACACAGCGGTGTCTCTTCAAGCACGTTCAGGTCGATATCTAGCTGTGGTCACATTTTCCTTTTTAATTTCTTTTATTGAGTTCGAATTTCGTGGTAATTAAGCCTGTTTTCATTCCTAATACTACCAAGTATCCAGCTGGATTGCAGTTTTCTTGAAATCTAGTCCTGTTGATGGATTTCATCGTGGCAAAAGGCTTTTGCGGCGTGAGTCTCAGATGCGAGCAGTTTGGCGGCTGATTGAATTTTCTTTGGCTGCAGCAGCCGCCTGTATCCGCTTCAGGGCCCAATTTAACAATTACATGCAGAGGCTGGGGAGAACCTCTATAAGATGGTTATGATAGTGCTTTCAACTATTTTTCGTGAGTATATGCATTGATTTTCACCTTGCTTGTTTTATTTATCGGCAAAGGGCTATTACCTATGAATAAAGAGTTTTACGAACTCCTTTGATTATCAAACTGTACGCGATAAACACTAGCTTGTTTTGCAACGCTTGAAGCGTTAGAATTTGATCAGTTAGAGTGCTAAAATTTGTGTGTAGCTAATACTAATTTCCACAAACGTCCACGAGGCGCTTATCACTAGCTATGTCATTTGTTCAACTATTTAACATGCGATCGAAGGAAGCTGCGAGTCAAAACTAGCAAAATGTTTGTCTTGCCTACGAATGTCATTTTTTGGACTCAAAATTATTGATGGGTTGATTTTATTTATTATGTTTTGATTTACGCTTTTATGCATCCAGTTGAACTATTTTAGCCTTGCCGGATATTTGTAAATAATTTATTTTGTTACTGTTGACTGGTGAGATAAATTAAATTCCTTTATTTCTGATATATTGTGTTATCTTGGTACAACCCCCTTCGACCTGTGCATTTTTATACAGGTGTGAAACGCGTACTACAGGTAGGTGGTGATAAGATTAATAGCTAGACTTTGTTATATTGTGTTTAACGACAGTAGCCCAAAATTTTGTTGCTTTATAAAGATTATTTTAAAACCCTAAGGATCGCTCCCTAGTCCGTACTTACACCATTTTTTTCCACCGAGAGTCAGAGCTAGCTAGGGCTATGTCAACCCCTCGTTTAAGGGTAGTGCACTTGCTTCATTCTGTTTTTGTATAATATAAGGACTTGTTTATATCATACCATGCTTAGTAATAGAATACCTTATGAAATAAAGATGTCAGTGGTATAACGATTATGTAGTACAACGTGGGTAAAATATCTACACATAATTTACAATTTAAAAGTCAAAATTCCTAACAATAGAAGTATAATAAAAAATATAACAAACTAACATAGGGGGTGAAGACCTTCAGGCTCTGGTTTATTTTAGAACAATTCGTTCGCCAAGATTGTGTTTTCTTTCATAAACGTGAAAAGAGAACAAATAGCCTGTGTCTGAGTAAGTTCATAATTTAATATCTGCCTTGGCGGGCTTCATAAACATATATTAGGTACTTTAAATATGTTTCTCCTTTAAAGGCTCTTCGGGTTTTCTCCACGCCTATTGTTGGGTGCATATTGATTAGCAAAAACTTCGTTGAAATGATGATTTTAATTTAATTTCAACATAATTGTAGTACATAACACAGTTAGAAGAGTTTATGAATTTATAGTTTATTTTTACCATAATTAACAAATGAATACATAATCATTTAACTCAAGATAAATTAATGAACTGAAGTATAAAGTAATTGAAGTTTAGTAACTACCTTCATATTACCAATAATTTTTTTAAGATAACAGCATTACTTGTCACGTTCGAATCTAACTCATGATCATTATCGTCAAGAAATTCAACGCAATATGTTCAATTGTTTAACTCCGTATACAATCGTACTATCTTGCCCGATAACGTAACTGCTTGTAATATATCGAAATAATAACACAATTGTTAACATTCAAAATGTCATTACTCAAACGCGTGGTGGTGCCTGAAAATATTTTGGACGAACTGAAATGCTCCATTTGCTCGTTATATTTGTCCGTGCCGCCGATTGTGTACATCAGCAACAAAAGCCTAGTGTGTGGACGCTGCTCCGACTACTCTATATTAGAATGTCGAGCTATAGCATTTGAAGCTGCCGCAAAGTTGTTACTTTTTCCTTGTCGGTATGCTAGCAGAGGATGCACCAAAAAGGAGCTAGAATGGGGGTCCGTGGAAACCCACGAAAGTACATGCGAACATCGGCCTTTCCAATGTCCCATGACTTACTTAAGCAGTTGTGAATGGACGGGCGATTCGAAATTCCTGCTAGAGCATTATGTAATAGATCATCCCCACCTTGTGTTGAAAGCCAATCAGTTCAACCTGTTCTTCCATGAAAGCAGCGAGGACATCAAGCTGATGCGGGTGGGTACTGAATTTTTCCTGATATATCTTAAGACAGACGTAGAAGAGGGAAAGGCTTGGGTTGCAGTGAACTATACTAGAGAGCAGGAATATTCCTTCTGCTTCAAAATAGAGGTGAAAGAGCCCGAGGGGCGCAACACCGTGACACTTAAACACTCCGTTACCTCTGATCAAGGATGGGTGTTTGATAAAAATAAAACCTTGGAATTAAACATGGATTCCATGCAAACAATTTTAAAATCGTCTAAAGTAATTTGCAATATTTACATAACGGATGTTTCTAAGCCGATAATTTCCAAAAATGCAACTATTGACATGGATATTCTCAAAGAATTGGAGTGCCCTGTCTGCTTAGAATTTATGGTACCTCCAATATTCGTTTGCCAAAATGGCCATAGCGTTTGTGGTGAGTGCAAAATACGTTTGAATAATTGTTCAGTCTGCAGAATTCCTTTCGGCACTATACGAAACTTCATTTTGGAGAAGCTAACCACCCATATAACTTATCCTTGCAGAAACAGCAGCTCAGGATGCAACTTCGTGGGCAACTCCAGCACTATTGCCGACCATCAGAAAAATTGCTCTTCAAAAATAGTAGATTGTCCTTTGAACGAATCGGAAAAATGCAGATGGAGGAACACAGTCGAGAACTGCTCGGTACATGTACTTGAAAAGCATTTCCATAAGACCCGTATAGTTATAAACCAAATGATGTATTGGAATTTGCGTTCAACGGTTATGACCGATTTTCAGATTATGAGTTTCAAAGATCACCTTTTTAAGGTCTGTTGCAGACGTAATCTAGAGTTTAACGGGTCTGTTTCTTGGGCTTTTCAGCAAATTGGTTTGGGCCGCCACAATCTACCAGAGTATAAATTTGAAATCGAATTTCTCGACCAGACGAACAGTGGCAGAAAACTTATCATCGATTCCTTGTGTCGCTGTATAACAAGTGATGACTGTGTTTTTAGTAAATCATTGACTCTTTCTTATTATCTTCTAAAGCCATTTATAGCCAATAAGGAGTATCTTATTTTTAAATATAATATATGTGCTATTTAATTAGTCAATTGGATATATTATGTTACTGCAGCAAACTGATAAAATATCATTTATAATGCGTGAAAATTTTAAACAGTGTAGTCATCCATAGTAGTAAAAAATGTTTATCACTACTATATTGATACGAATTAAGTTAGTGGTGCTTTATTTCATTGTATGCTGATAACATTGTTGTGGTTCTGGCATAGTCATAAATTAGATATATTTCTTATCCATCCATCTTAAACTCTCGTTCTCAGCTCAAGAAAAACACGTCTCAGATAGCAACTTGAAGTAGAGAAAAGTGCAAAAAGCGACACTTTAGTTATAATTGGTTTATTATTGAAGAGAGCAGAAGGTGATGATACAGGACGTTGTTTTTTATTATTGCCAAATTATTACGTTACGAAACAACTGAATATATTCGACCCTTTTATAGACCGTGGCTAATATCACATAACCATGATTAAGACTTCTCGTAATAAACGCAACGGAAATATTTACAAAGCCTGCAAAAGAAGAAAAAGAAGGAGAAGATCATAACCCCACTTTATAACAAATTTCAAATGACAGCTTCATATTTTCTGGTTTAATAATACACATGACTTAAAAATTCCAAAGGCACCCTTGATGAACTTTCTTTTTGCTAATATGATTCTTAAACAGAAATTGGCGTTAAATTCATTCCATCTTTTGTTACATAAGTTGTGATTTAAGAGTGACAATAAAATAAATGCACAATATTAACGTCCTAACTTGTTAATACAACAAGTAGTTCTAATCACAGTGTTGCAAAGAAGTCACAAGCAAACAGTTTGCTCAATCGTCATATCCAGTTGCGAACTACTAATTCAAGCCGCCAGGTTATACACTTATCGTGACATATTTGACAGAACACTCTGTAATAGTTGGGATGCGACGAAGAAATTGACTACAAGGGAAAGACCTTAAACAACAATAATAGGAAAGAAGCACTAGTCAATTTACAGTAACAAATGGGCGTTATTTAAATAAATAGGGACAAGTGCCATGGAATAAATGTGACAATTTTAAGACCAAATAGTTACAAACCAATAAAGCTACACATTTAACATAAGTGAGTACGATAAAACAAACATTGAATCATAACGGATGGTAATGGTCCATTTTAGGGTGCAATAAAAATAGTATAAATATTTTAATATTGTCTAACTAAATTACACCTTATTAGCAAAGCTAATTGCCAATAGTAATTAGCAATAAACACCATAAGCATGCTGAAGGAAACTAATATTAAATAACTTGAGTTACGTTGATAGACAGCAGTATCTAGTGAAGCACTGTAGTAATCAAGGAAACATTTCACCGGCAAAACGAAGGCAATATAGTAAATACAGTAATTAAATAGCCTGGTGTGTGAATGCATCGGCATCCGCCTGAGGCCAGCTTCTAGTACACCTGTAACGTTTCGCTTAATCTTCGCGTTTTATGGTGTTACAAAAACCTCAGAACTACGGCAACCGGAGATTCGCCGTTATGCGCGAATGAAACGAAGAAACGTCCGCCGCGCAATTTCCACTTTTAAGTTTGTCCAGAGAGGGGACGCGACAGTTACATATAAAACCAAAATTGTTCCGCGAACTGGAAAAGAATTATTCCGAGAAATAATCCCGACCGTCTGACCCAATCCCGCAGACCCGGCGGCCGGGGGCCCCGCTCTTCGCCGGCCGGAGCACCAGAAATATTCTAGTAAATCTCGAGCTAGTTTTTCGGAGAACCTGCTATTAAATAGCCTTGTCCCACTGTCGAAAGTTATATAGGCACATCGGAGTATCGCATTGCGCTAATTTTGAATAATTTAACGTTCTCCAAACCCATGTAGCTTCTTAGTTTCAAATAACGCTCATCTGAGTATCGGATTGCGATAATTTTGAGTAATTTGACATTCCCAAAACTCCTGTAACTTCTTACTTTCAAATAACGCACATCGTAGTATAGGATTAAGCTAATTTTGAATCTTTCCAAGCCTGGCTGTATTTCCACAGTCCAGCGACAACTAAACTTTTTGGTCAAAACTCGGCCCGACCTTTCCGGTAAAGTATGCGGATCCTCCAGGCCTAACAGAACTACGTACTTGTACTGAAAAACTCTAGCAGAAAAGTACATTATCGGTTTGTTTAGTAAAATTTATTTTTATATGATTACTGTCCAAAAATTGCCGTATTAATTAAAAGGGCTAGAACAGTTTCCTCATTTTTGTTGTCATATATAATGCGTGATGTTCCAATCTTAAATGACAATCAAGCTGAATTCCTAGGTATTTTATATTATTTACTAGCTCGATTGAAGGCAGGTCACGCTCAATTTTTATTTGTTTATATTTATATTTACCATTAATAAAAGTTGCTTCTCCTGAATTCGTTTCTGAACTGCGTCCTATAAGTTTGCTTCCCACTCTATTTAAAGTTTTCGAGAATGCCATAGAAATTCAGGTAGATGAGTTTCTTATTGCCAATAGTACCTATATTACCTAGCAACCAATCTGGTTTTCGGCCTGGTTACACTATACACATCTACTTTCACTGAAAAACTACAAGATTGCAATTCCTATCTGTACGCCGATCACACTAAGTTATACCAAAGAGCATATAATGCTTTATGTTCTTTGGTTATACTACTCTTTTTATCCTAGCTGCTTGTAATATTGTTAATCGGGATCTCCACGTTTTGCATCAAATCTCTTTAAAACATTGTTTACGTTTAAGTCCGAGTAAATCATTGGTTATGAAAATGATAGAATAACAAATATTGATAACATTAATATACAAATCGATGGTAATAATTTGTCTTTGCAAAATAATGTTAAAAATTTGGGTCTGGAAGTGGACCATACACTACGTTTCAAGGGTCATATTAGTAAATGTCTCCAGAGTCCATATTGTAATCTTCGAACTATTTTTCTCAACAGAGGTATTTTAAATGTAAGAATTAAATCTATCTTATGTGAATCTTTAGTGTTGTCTAAGTTAAGTTACTGTGTCGTGGTGTATGGTCCATGTCTAGACTCTATAGATAAAAGACGCATCCAGAAATGGCAAAATTCTTGTCTGCGATTGAATTTTGTTATACGAAAGTTTGACAGAATATCTCACAAATTGAAAGAAGTCGGATGGCTTAGCATGGAGAACAGACGATACCTACATGTAGCCTGTCTCTATTATAAAATTTTTATGAGCAAATGTCCTCCATATTTATTCAAAAAATTACGTTTCGTACAGATGTACATAATTTAAATTTACGGCATAGAGACTTACTTACATTAACTTCACATAAAACTCAACTGTTTCAGAAATCATCTAGTTTTTGTATCGCAAAGTGTTTAATAGTTTCTATGATACATTTGCATCTTCTACGACTACAAGTCAATTTAAAACACAATTAAAAATACATTTATTGCAGAAGCAGAACGTTCGGGAGTAGCTGAATGATATTTTGTTATTAATTATGTTGTGTTGGATAATTATTGAGTTGTGGTTATTGATTCAGGGGGTTTGTTTCAGATGTATGCACCGATTCTTCGTAATCATTAATTATTGGTTTTTATTTTTTATTTTTCTTCTTTCTCTTAGTTCAGGTTAAGTGGAAGAGCAGCGGGAGGCAACGCCCTGTCGATGCCGCCGTGCTGAATCTCGCCTGGCACATACATTTCAATTTGGAATTTTATGTTTTATATGAAATTGATAATAAAGACATTATTATTATTATTGTTATTATTATTTAGGTAAATTATTACTATAACATGAAAACGGCACACTGTTTTAAATGTATAGTTGAGAGATTGTTATCTAACCACTGCATAATTTGAGGAAAAGATGTCGATATTTGTAAGTACAGAGTGTCCCAAATGGTATCTGTGAAAAGTAAAACAGTGTCATCTGCATAAGATATTGTCATATAGTCTGATTTGTTACTCAGTAGATCATTTAACTAAATCAGAAAAAGAGTTGGACCCAACACGTTACCTTGTGGCACACCAAATGTTATTATTGTTTTTGAGCTCACAACATATCGTATGCTCAATTGTTGAGTACGATCCTCTAAGTAGCTCTTAAACAATTCATAACAGTTCCCGTGAATTCCTAGTCTCTCTAAGTTTTGCGATAATAGCGTGTGACTTACTGTGACAAAAGCCTTCGCCAAGTAAAAAAAACAGCAGCCGAACATAGTAATGAATACAAAGTTTAATAAATTTTTGTAATTAATAACTCAATGGCGTTATCAATTGACTTATTTTTCCTAACACTATGATACGGCTCGAACAAATTATTGATGTCTAGATAGCTGTTTAATCTATTATTTATAATTTTTTCAAATATCTTTGATTGATAAGATAATAATGATATTGGTCGATAATTTGATAGGGCATTTCTATTTCCAGATTAATATATCGGAATAACCACAGCATTTTTTAATGCTGACGAAAATACTCGAGAAGAGTAAGATTTGTTAATAATAATTTGTAAAGGTTCAGCTATATAGTGCTCAATAAGGCGAATGCTTTCAACACTTATTTGATCACTACCACATGATCTTTTGTTTTTAAGTGAGTTTATAACCTCTAATACTTCCTCTTTTGTAACTGGAGTTAAGAACATACTACAGATAAAGTTCCTTCTTTCATAGGAAGGGTGTTTTAGGCAATTTATATTTTTGTTAATGAGATTTTCAGCAGTTTCAGTTTGCCATCTTTAGAATTTACGATTTTAATTTTTTCACTTTTGTTGAAATTATTTGTGAATTCGTGAACAACCCTCCACAAGTTTTTAATATCATTGGGTGCATTCATAATTTTTGATTTATAGTAATTTGACTTTGCTGTTCAAAGAGAAGTTGTAAGATAATTCCAGTAGTGTTTATAATATTTATGCAACTCAACATTTGTTGGGTCCCTCCCGATTTTCACTTTAAGAGTACCTCTGTAATTGATTGAATTTATCAAACTTGCAGTGATCCACTTTCCTTTTCCGAGTTGTGGAGTTGATGGTTTTAATAGAAGTGCATCGTTCTTGAGCTTCTTGAAACGTGTCAGCAAACAACTTGATAGCATTATCTACATCTTGCTCATCCCTGACCCCGTCCCATACAGCTTCTGGAACTTCTTTTACAAAATTTTCTTTATTAAAAATAGTAATCTTATCACGGAGTTTATCGACATCAGTCATCAATTTGGTTTTTCGTTTTAACTCCAAAATAGTTGTATAGTGAGCAGTTTGTAATACTATGCCATTCTAATCACTAATAGCTAGCTACCTTAATAACAGACAGCAAAGAGTAAAAATTGGAAATATATTTAGTGACACAATATTATGTAAACGTTATGGTGTTTCTCAGGGGAGCGTTTTGGGCCCGATTTTATTCATACTGTATATTAATGATCTCCTATCTCTCTCCAAAGCTTTATGTGATAACGAGTGCATCGTATCCTATGCTGACGACACCGTCTTGTACTGTGCGGGGCAGTCATGGCAAGAAGTTTACAACAAAATCAGTTATAAAATGAAACAAATTGCAAAATGACTCGACGCGAATTTACTATCTTTGAATGTAACCAAAACGAAATGTATTCCTACTTTTTAAATCTATTAAAATAAATACTACTAATCTTGAAATTGAAGTAGACGAAAAAGTGCGCTATTTAGGTATTTACATTGATAATCATTTAAAATGGAAATTTCACGTAGAGCAGATAGTTAAAAGAATTAGAAAATTTTTCTATACATTTAAAAAGATTAGAGAATTTTTGGACATCAAACATTTAAAAATGATATACCCATGGCCTTGTTCAGTCTGTCTTGCACTACGGGGTTGTTGCGTGGGGTGGGATGTATTCGAGTATGTTACATAATTTAAAAACTGCACAGAACATCATACTAAGAACAATGCTTAAAAAACAATATCGATATAGCACTAAACTGCTATATCGGGAGGCAAATGTATGTAATATCAGGCAAATGTACGTAGTGACAATTACTTAATTTTGTCATTATAAAATAAAAAAACAATTAATTAATCATTTATTTATTTACTTTCATGGTCTGAATACAAGATATGAAAGCAAAGGAAAAGTCATAACACTTAAAGCAAATAAAACTATTGGAACACGTTGTAGTACATACTTGGCACCACGCTTTTATAATCTGCTTCCAGTCTCATTCAGTGAAATAAGAAACCACATTTGATAAGTTAATATGGTATCTCCGCGACGTCGCCGGTCCTGTAAGAAGGGAAGTTCCAAACGAGATAGACGATCTTCGTAAGACATCCTTCGAGACCCAGAGACCATGCGGGTAGCTAGCTGCTCGTTGTGTTCTTTCCATGAGTTGTATATCCCTGACCAGAGAGGGGCTCCAAACTTGAATGGCGTACTCAAGGTGAGGTCGGATGTTAGTTCCCACATTCTTAATTACTTGATAATCCATGACTATATTATTTTTATGTATATATATGCTAAAATACCATCGTTCTGATTTACTTTTCCATTATTGTAGTAAATGTTATACCTGACAATTCAAAAATTTTCATATGCGCAGTTGATATGTTTCGGTTAGAACAAGTACTTCAAAATAAACATGTTCTTCTTCAAAAATGATTAACAGAACTAATATTCCATTAAAGTGTTTTGATACGCTTCTTACGTTAAGTTATAGAATATTGAAATTATTTAATTTAAGCAAGTTACTACAATGCTTTTTGTCAACAAATTCGAAAGTTTCAAATTCGTTAAATGCGTCAATTTGTACCTGTACGCTATGTAAATCAATAAGCAATAAAATTCAAAAAAGGCGAGATTTAACTTCAAAATAATTTATCTTTATTTTCACGCTTTATACAGGGTGCTGCAATAATTCTATCTTTTAGGGTAAAACTTTCTGACCTTTCCGTTGCTTTTGGAATAGAAACTAGGGCTTAAACCGAGGCCCAGCAAGTCCCACGATGTCTGGGCCCCACTTCTTTCGTTGACCTGCCGATACAAGCCGCTGGGCGCCCGCAGAACGACTCATGTAGCTCCACTGCTGCGAAAGTACCTCCACTGCTGCGAAAGTACCTCCAATTCAGCCGTTTCCTAACATCTAGGGCCTCAACTGCTTTCCACGAAGGTCGCTGTCTACCTCTAGCTCTAGCTCACAAAGCTCCAATTACTCTGCACGAAACTAGTCAACACTCGATGCACAAAATAAACACGTTTTAAAAACTTTTTTAGAGGTGCTACTAATCAATGCATATAGTCCAGTCACTATGTCCAAAAAGAAGGCCTTTGCTGGAAAGTGAAGGGAAATTTGAAATTCCTTTTTTGGGGTGTTTGGGGGATCTAGCAAAGCTTAACTTCAAGTTGTCGACCAAGATTTCCTATGTGCTATTTCCGCCATCTTGATAAATGGACGCGTTTGATTTTTTTGCGATAAATCGGTTCCCGTTAACACTACATGAAAATAATGCAGACATCTTTGTAAGAATTTTGAATGTTCTACAATTTATGTTCTATTACTTTTTCACGTAGGAGCTATATTTGTCGAGATATCGAACGCGAAAAGAGAGCGTGAAAGGGTCGAGATTTTTTTTCCAGCTTCTGGGCTTGTGTCTCTTTTCTCTTTCTATTTAGCAAAAAAGTAGTCATTATTAAACTTGTAGAGGTTGAAAATAGCTTCAATTTGACCTATTATAAATTGATATGCGACTAAAATTACGACTTGTAGAGCGGGCTAAAGTTGTCAAGTCGGCGCTTAATTTTTATTTCATGTATCGTACTACTACATAAATGGCATAATAAACTTCATTGCATCATGAGAATCGTTATATTTCAAGTAGCAAATAAGTAAATTGTTATTTTTGACGTTTATGCTATAGAAGATCGGTTTAGAAATTTCTAATGAATTAAATTTATTAATAGGCCAGGATAGAATCCCAGTTTCGGATGATGTCAACAACTTGGGTCTTTATCTTGATAATGATTTTAAATTTACTAAACATATTTCAAAATTTCTGTAAAAGTCATATAGTTCCTTGAAACTTATTTATCAAAATACAATTTTTAAGTGTAAATGTGAAAATCGTTTTGTGTAATGCATTAATCTTGCCCTGTTTTGATTATTGTGAGGTTGTTTATCATTGGCATTTAAGTAGCTTTAATGTTGCTAGAATTCGGAAGATTCAGAACTCATGTTTACGCCTCATAATTGGAATACGAAAATATGAAAGAATTTCTTATAAGCTGAAAGATTCAAACTGGCTTAATACGAAAGAAATGCGCTTCTTTCATTCTGCATGTCTTTTCCACAAGATCATCTTGAGTAGATCACCGAGTTACTTATACAACAAAATAAAGTTTAGAACCGACGTACATACTTTAAATATAAGATTTAAATGAACGCTGACTCCACCTCAACATAAGTCAACATTTTTCAAGCGATCGTTTTCTTACAGAATAACTAAATGCTATAATTCGTTACCAAATGTAGTAAAAATTTAAAACAGCTATTTTTCAAAATGTTATGGATAAACATCAATGAATTAATTATTAGGGTCAAAATAACACACTTACAGCCAGTCTTATAAAGGCCACTAATCTGACGTTAACTTTAATCCGCTGTTAAAATAAACAAAAGCGCATCAAAATTTGTTTACTAATGAATAAAATATCATAAGCACTAACGTTTTGATGCGCTTTTGTTTATTTTAACAGCTGATTAAAATAACGTCAGATTAATTGTTTTATAAGATTGGCCGTTGGTAAATTGCTATATCACTAAACACCGCCATAGCGGTTTTGTACGTAATATTTTGCCTGGCCCCAAAGCAGATCGTTGGATGTTTTTGTTTTCTTTTCTTTTTGTTTTTCACCGGGTTAAGGGGAAGAACAGCGGATAGATCTGTTGTTCTATCAAGTTAAACTTCGCCCAAGACAATATTACGTTTGTTTTTTCTGTGTAATTTTGTAATAATTTAATAAAGACCTTCGTTATTATTATTATTGTTATTATTATTATTATTATTATTATTATTATTATTATTATTATTATTATTATTATTAATATACAATTATATAATGCTGTATACTATCTACTTGATGAAATATAATGATTACAATAATGCAATGAAGTTTGTTATGTTATCTACGTAATAGTACGATACATGAAATAAAAATTACGCGCTAACTTGACAACTTTGGCCCGTTCTACAAGTCGTAATTTTAGTCGCATATCAATTTATAAAAGGTCAAATTGAAGCTATTATTTTCAACCTCTACAAATTTGATAATGGCTACTTTTTCGCTAAATAGAAAGAGAAATGAGACACAAGCCCAGAAGCTGGAAAAAAATCTCGGCCCTTTCACGCTCTCCTTTCGAGTTCGATATCTCGACAAATATCGCTCCTACACGAAAAAGTAATAGAACATAAATTGTAGAACATTCAAAATTCTTACAAAGATGTCTACATTATTTTCATGTAATGTTAACGGGAACCGATTTATCACAAAAAAATCAAACGCACCCATTTATCAAGATAGCGGAAATAGCACATACGAAATTTTGGTCGACAACTTGAAGTTAAGCTTTGCTGGACCTCACCAATACCCCAAAAAAGAAATTTCAAATTTCCCTTCACTTTCAAGCAAAAATGACATAGTGACTGGACTAATATTATTACAGTACACCCGAAGGATACATCATTAATTTTCAAACTCACTGAATTGAGAAAAGGTTATTTATTCACAAATTAACAATTCTTTATCGGGGAGGCCAAATTAAGACCACCGCATGGTTTCCCAATTGTTTGTCTTCCATCTTATATTGTTTTACATTATTTCCAAGCCTTCTCTGATTACATTGTATTCAAATCAAGGCTAACACAATTTTTAATACAGTTTTACAAATTATTATCAAAGCCAATGCTATTTTATACTATTTACAAAAATTAATGTAGCACATCTCAGGAACATTTTATAAAATTATATTTGATATGCATGAAATGTTATTAATTGCTATTATAATTACAACGGCTTAAACTGAGTTTATATTCAGCTTCGTTATTTAGTCGTTCAGTTTGTCCGTTTGTCCGCATGACATATTTTAGCAGTATTCACAATTTTCATATTGCAGGATCTTACTTTATAATCTTTAAAGTTCTACCTGAAATATTTTGTAGCTTGATTTACGAACACAATAAAAAAATCCGAATTTTGCCCATACAATTTGCATATTTGTTCGAACTAAATTCTTTATTCTTTGTCTTTTTTTCTATGTTTGTCGAAATTTATTAAATTTCTATTATTCAGGTAAATTTCCCATTTTTCTTTTTCTACTACTATTTGTATCTCTTTCCGCCACTATGTTGTTCTTTTTCTTTTATGGTTTCCTCTCTTCGGCCGCTTGTTTTGGTTCATTTTTAAAGTTTTATCATCTCTACGCCTAGCACCGTTGTTGGTCTTGTATGGTTTTTCTATAGTAGGTGTTTGTTGGTATTTCTGTCTGGTTTTATATTCTTTAGTTTATCTCTTGTTCTTTCTCTTTGTTCCTTTCCATATTCGTTTTTATCATATAGTGATCGCTTCCCATTTCTGCTCCTCTCTTGGCCATTACATATTTTACATTGTTCCATATTTCTGAGTGCTCTAGAAATCAGTCAATACTCGTATAATTGATTTTCCTGTCTGCTGTGTTCGTCTTTAGTGTAGTTGTAAATATTCTCATTTTTTTTCATTATTACCAAATTATTTTCTACACTCAATTATATTTCCCTTTCCCATTGTCGTTTTTGCTAACCTCTCTTTTTTCCGCCACCTTTCAGAGTTTCCATTTTACACACTTACATTTAGATCATTATTATCGTCTACGTTATCTGTTTCTCTCGGGAGTATTTCCTAGAATTCATTATTTTCCTTCTTTTTTGCGTTTTCGTTTGGTGCATATACCACTATCATAACAAATATTTGTTACTCCGTATTCCCGTGATCAGAATCCGTTTCACATTTATAACGTTTTTAAAGTTCTCTACATTAATTGTTATTGCTACCCCCGCCTGTGCGCATATCGTTTCTTCCACCCCTGACCATGCCATCGTAAATCCATCTGTTAAGTTTTTTATGCCCTTTACTTTATTTTTGTCTCTGTAACACCTAGTATTTGAAAATTCATCTTTTTGATTTCTTGTTTCAGCCCTTTCTCTATTTTTAATCCCTTTATGTTTGACATTCCTGCTTGTATTGATTAATTCTCTTTTCTCTTTTCTTTTTCTTTGGCTATATATTTTTATAATTAATATCCTTGCCCATGTTCATTTTCTTCGCCTTTATCTTCGTCGTATTTTCTATCGGCGCGATTCATGTCAGTTTCTTTTGTTTTTCTTGTTTTCCTTTACTTTTTCTTGTATCCTGTACCATTTGCACTCTTTATGATCTATTTTCAGTTTCTGGTAACTAACTTTAACTGTTTTTCCTTTATTTCTTTTCTCTCAGTTCGTGTTTTAAATGTTTGCATTAGCTCGTTTTTTTTTAGCTCATATTTTCTATATAGTTTTTAGATTGTCATTTCACATTTCTTTCTTGAAAATTGTCTAACATTCTCATACACCCAACAAATTATTTAGATAACACAATAGCTTTTCTTGTTTTTTGTCCAATTTTCTACAGGGTGGCACAAAAAAGTAAAAATGGCAAAAATCTGAACATTGCATTGCGTCTAGAAAGTATCCGGAATTTTATAGTTTTAAGAACTGTCATGAAACTTCCTTTTAGAAAGTCCTCGGCCTCTAAAATTTTGTGTGCCTAGTGTCAGAGTAGTAGGTCATGGATAACAAAAGACAATCTTATATGCCAATATGTTATTTTTCCCTCCTTAGTCCTTTGCATTTTGTCAGGTGCGTGGTGATGCATTCAGATGCGTGGTGATGCATATGTTATTTTTAAAAAGCTAAAAAAATAATTTTTCCAGATGCTTTCTAAAAGTACTATAAGTACATGTAATGACAATACAATGTTTGGATTTTCAGACATATTTTATTATTTCTTTTTGAACCATTTTGGCCACATATGTATATAATAACAAAAAGTTAAAGTGGCAAGCCAAAAAAGTGTATATGTAAAATATAAATGCAGAATATTTTGACATGTTAAAACGTTTCCTTCAAAAGAAGCAAGCGAAAATTGTGATTGACATTGAACGATAATGACGTTATATTACAGTTCTCTCTAAACATAGACCACAACTTTCGGGGTAAGGCTCTGATTTCAAACACACAAAACAGACTTTTGCAGTTTCTAGGTAATACGTTTTTCAACAGTGTTATCGATTAATTCATGTTTTTATACCCGATTAGATAACTTTATACTTATTTAGTCACTATATAGCATTTTCCTTCATCCATACTCATTCATAACGTATCAGTACATACAACACGTTTATTTTGTACGAGTACCTCTTTCATTAGCTTACTAAAAGATACTTTGTAGAGCAATGTCAAATGGTTTTCGTTAACATTAAGTTACAACTAACAATTAATGTTAGCACGAGACAGCCACCTTTGCAACGTTCCTTGCAAAATCATAAGTGTAACAAGTTCGAGGTTCTCAAACTGTTTTCAAAATTTTTACATTATAAAAGACAATATTCCATGTCCAAAAATAAAAATCAGGCAATCACAATCAGCATCAGAACACTCCAATATTGATAATTGTAGAATTTTCTAGTGTACTCTGCTGTAAGCACTAATTGTTCCTTTTTTGCATTCTTTTATCGGTGCTTTAGCGATCAAAAGATTCTTCTCACATTTTTAAAACATTTTGATCACAGTAAGCTATAAAGAGCCAGACATAAAACTATGTATCCAGCTTCTTCAATTATACGTTAATGTAGCTTTCGCAGTTTTATGAAGCTGCTATGTGTCGAACATATTGTTCTTTAGAAAGGTGGGATTTGAAATACAGGATGTTTCTTAAGTCTACCGTATGGTTGCTGGAGGTACATTGTAACATAAAAATAAGTCGAAAACTCCTGTAGGTTTTTTGTCTCAGATTCACACTTTTATTATAAGACAGCGCTAAAAATTTAAGGAATAGTTTTGAGAACCTCTAAATATTTAGTAAACTTTGGGTTTATTTAAGATATACACTGTACACGGGGCGAATTTGCATAACATTAATAACAGCTAATTATAATGTAATTTATTTGAACATTTCTTACTAATATTTCAGTGGTTCGTAATTGTCGGGTTCAAATGGCGTAGTTAATGCATGCTCTAGCAAGTTAGCATCGCATAGCCTTATTCCCTTGTTAGGTCTTAAACTGACTTTACGACACCGCACCGGCTCATACAATAACGAAACGGCCGGCGCGGGCCGTAACTGACGAAATCGGGACGAAATATCTCCTAGGCCGCTACCCACGCCGCAACAAGTTAGGCAGAGCTAGACTTTCAGTGGAGATGGGCGGGTCCTTTAACGAGATTAACTGAGGGTAGCGGCCAGAAGGTCGGTAACTAACGGTAAAATAATGAGGGCGCCACCAAGCCTGGCTTAACCCGACTAACCGGGCCTGGGCGGTTAGACGGGGCGAAGCATTCAAGATACTCCGTCGATAGGGTTACTCATGAGTTGCAAGTTCACATAACAATTTCGGGATTGCCTTATGCAAAGATTGTAATTAGGTGCCAATCCGACCGCGACTACGCAGCTGTCTCACCCACCTGTACGCTCAAGGCTCCCTCGTCCCGGCGCACAATAATCATTACACTGAAGGGGCGCTTATCTGAAACAGAACATGCACAAGTTGAAACAAAACAATAGTTCCCTTAATTAACAAGTCATATATTGAATCACGGGTTACAATGGGGCAGCGGAGTGCGTTGCCCTATATATATATATTTTATATCTAAGAAAACACCAGCTGGCGCACGTTCTAAACCTAGCGACAGATGTACAGATTGAATGAGATAGCACGGGGCGCAAGCCCGTGCAAAGATACAGCTTAAAATTCGAAATGAATGCGCAGCATGTGGGCGCGAAGCCTTATGCAACGTACAGTAATGAACAAAGTAGCACTTGTAACATAGACAGTCTGTAATTTGGAATGAACGCACAGCATGCGGGCGCGAAGCCTTATGCAACATACAGTAATGCAAGCCCTTGTAAAATAGACAGTCTGTAATTTTGAAATGCGGGCAAATATGACGACAGTGCCTGTAGGCACAAGAGACGTGACGGGCTCGCTCGCGGCGTTCCAAAACAACTCGAACGCGGGACTTAATGCTCCCCGCGGGACAGGAACACTCGCGTTTACAACGGTAATCAGTTCAAAGACACATACCTTAATACGTAGGCGGTCGGGAAGCCTGGTACAGAGTTGCGGCAGGCTGCATTCTTAGGTGGCAGGTACATTCGATATTCGACGGTTATAGTGATGAGTGGGCATCCGCCATACTGGCGACGCGCGACGCATCAGGACGCGTACAACTTGACGACGAAAATGGGCCACTTACGTTCTGCGGGACAGATCCTCGAATGTCGAGATGAAGGGGACGACCCCTTACTTACGGGAGCAGAAACTGGACTCAAGATGCACCCACGCTATGATGAAACAATTCGGAGTTCGCACAATCACAACACCTCTCGAAGGTGAAACCATTCTCGCAGCGCTCGCTGCCACAGCTCGAGACGGGCAACGGAAAAGAGGGCCTCCACGGCAACAATACTAAAAGGACAGCGGCAGGCGTCCTCGGGCACCTATTGGGCCGAAGGACGCCGCCTGGGTAACACAACCACCAAACGTACGCTTTCTGCAACGGGCTGCGATCAACTGACCAGAGGGAAGCGCTGCAACATGACACATCGGTCGCGTCCCCACGTGACTATATCTCGGCAGCCAATCGTGAGGCGATAAGATGAAACAAATAAGTGTCGGTGACGAAGACAGCACGAAGCCTCGCAGTCGCCTCAACGGCGTGATTTCTAGAAGGTTCGGAATTCTTGCGAGCGATAACACCCGGCTGCCAAAGTACCAGCAAAGGGGTGCTCCAACTGACGAGAAATACTGCGTTTGGGGCCAAATATGTGCAAAATCACTATTATGGAATTAGGCGATGAAGCCAAATAAGTAACTAAAAGGGTTTAGCATATGGGCACGCTACCCTAAAGCCTAGGTGGCTAATTAAAATACCAAAATGACCTGACACTCCCCTTACTTGAAAGAGAGTTCCCCGAGGTCCCTTAAAATCAACGGGGCATTTTGGCTGCGGCGCCACGAGAACTCAAACGGCCGGAAACGCTGGTACGATAGCTGTACCCCCAAAGGGATTACGCACACTGGCCACCAGATAGGGTGCAAAGGTGGGAAGAGAGAAGAGGAAGAAGAAAGACTGGATACGCCAGTAGAAAATACGTACATTTTTGTGTCGAAATCGGGTACAAACAAGTCTTACACCTGTGGACACTTCCGACCAACCGTTCCAAAAGAACACAGGGAAGGGGGGAGGGTATAGAAATGGAAGTCCAAAATCCTACCCAAGGGTTACCTGAAGAGGGCACGCTGTGCGTCACGAGATCGGCGCATTGTGTGGATCCCACAACTGGTATGAATACCCGAGGGAAGAGGATGAACAACCAAAAAGGAAAAATGGTTGTGACAGAAACTGTCAAAATAGTCATGATCAGTAATAGGAAAAACTCAGTCCACCGAAATCCTCAATCGATGCCGATGCCGGAGACAAGTCGACTATTAAACCGCAAAGCGCGAGCTCGAAAGTGACTCCAACACCGAACACCAAAAGAAAATCCGGAAGAATCAAGTCTCCAAGGGTGCAGGCGTTCGATGACGCATGCCCAATAGATCCTTTTCAGAACTCCATGCGGCCCAAAGGGACTACCTTACTACGACAGGGTCCGCACAAAACAAAATGACCAGAAACACGCTCTCCTTATGTAATCCCACATAGGTGGTTGAAAATGGCGACGGCCAACGGTACGGTAAAAGAGCGCTAGGCCACGAAAACAACAGGGCATCACTACATAAAAAATTCAAAAATCTGTTGAACACTCAAACACTATACACTTAAGAAACCTTATGCGAACAACCGGGCCCTGGTGTCACACAAAGCTCAAAAGCTTCAACGAAACTGTTCACAAAGAACACGATACGTGACAACATGACGTCATCAGACAAAAAGGGTACGATAAGCGACAACAAAACGTCAACAAATACGAAACATTCCGACCAGCGGTAAAGACTCGTTAAAGGCTAACGGTAAGTGTGCAAGACACTGCGATAAAAAAAAAGTTAAGGGTGTCCACGAAGAAGTCGGTAAACCAAGTTGGGCGATACATGATAATAATGAGAGTGAGATAAAGGCCAAACGAAAATAACTACGCCAAACCAACTAAGAAGATGGCCTGAGGGACGTAATAACCGCACGAGCGAATCTCCCCAAGCACACCAACAACACACCATAACTGATCAACAAACCAAAACGCAGTGATGAAGGTGAAAAAGAATTCCAACCTGCTCACCAAACGATAAGAAAAAAAATTGTTAAAATCGGTAATCATCAACGTCAAAACCGATAAACCTCGCTAACGTGAACGTCAAAATCGATAAACGTCAGTTCGGTACAACAAAAGTGTCAACTTAGCCCAAGGCTAAACAATGTAAACGACAGGGAATCGAAATCCCCACTAAGCCTTCGAAAAGACTTAAAAAAAAACAAAGCGAGGCTAAGCAAAGCAAGGCCAGCGCAGCCAGAAAGGCCAGAACAGCCAACAAAAGCCTAAAGCCCCACGAATTGGGCGTCAAAAGCTTGTTACGTTCTTAAACTGACTTTACGACATCGCACCGGCTCATACAATAGCGAAACGGCCGGTGCGGGCCGTAACTGACGAAATCGGGACGAAATATCTCCTAGGCCGCTACCCACGCCGCAACAAGTTAGGCCGAGCTAGACTTTCAGTGGAGATGGGCGGGTCCTTTAACGAGATTATCTGAGGGTAACGGCCAGAAGGTCGGTAACTAACGGTAAAATAATGAGGGCGCCACCAAGCCTGTCTTACCCCGACTAACCGGGCCTGGGCGGTTAGACGGGGCGAAGCATTGTTACGGTATTAATTCATCAGATCGACATAGGTCGTATTGATTGTCCAAAGTCGGGTACAAACTACAGGGTTCGCCGGCTTTCCCTAGAAATCACAGATCTTAATGTTTCGGAGCAGATTTTGTTGCGCCGGTTACTCGCACTTAGCTCAGTCGGGAAGGGGTAGTTCGAAGACTTGAATGGAAAACCGACGGGGTACTTACCCTAAAGCTTGCTTAACAGAAAAATAAATGCCTGAGCGCCACTTGGTTCTGATTAGGGGTGGCTAACGTGATTAGAACCAAGAACAATACACGTAGCCTATGTAGAAGTCCTCCAGGTACGTTGCTGAACACCTCAGCCTGTTGGTTACCAAGCCTCCTCCGAGTAGCCGGGTGACCTTGTCATTAAATCACTTACCTTCAAGGCCAACGTCACTAAAGAATAGCAAAAGAACACTGACTGGCCCAAATCTTGGGGCTCGCTTAATCAAAAGAGCATGCTTTAACTTCACAAAATTAATTACACTTAGCCTTTGCCACACTGGATTAGTTAATGACCCAGAAGGGGTTTCAAAATTCATAAAAAGAATGAACTGACTTTAACAAGTTTATTATTTAAAGGAACAAATGACAGTTTACACAAATCGGTACATTAAAACAAACACCCGGAGGTGAGTTTAAATTTAGTAATACGATATCCTACGTGAATATGAAAGGGGGCCCCACAAAACCAAAATATATCTTAAGGGCTAGTTACAAAGACACAAAAAACACAATATTATCCAAGACAAGTGACATAAAATGGTCGCCAGGTGTAAAGCCCCTGGTAAACATTAACTGAAACAGATCATAGGTCCTAGCGGACGTACGCAACGTTTATAAGCACTGACGCACAATAAAATATAAAATCGCACATTAAGTTGGGCACCAGAGTTACCTAATTGGTACAATGCAGGGCGCCTACCTGATAGTTGCAGCATGCAGTCTTAAGTGCAGATGTAGTTGTCCTCGTGGAGGCCTGGTAAAACGTGCCAGAGGTGTAGCGAATTCTCCAGAAGAGGCAACAGGTGGAGCAGAAACTCGAGGGAATTGAAGACAGTCGGCAGCAAACATCAATCAACGAAGTGACAGCAAACAACACTATATCGCGCGGTGGCCCTTCCTTTAATTAAACTCGACGTTGACACAGATATGCATTACGCAATGGTTTTTTCCCGACTTAACAGGGAAAAAAGTTGGTTGAGGCTCATCAGATATCGTTTCTCTAATCGAATCGGCAAAAAGTGTCAATTTAACAACGTCCGAGTTAAATACACTTCCTCTGCCCACCGCGCACTTCCAACGACACACAAGAATTAATGTTCACTTCGAAGATTCGGGTTTAACTGCACTCGCCATTAACGTGCCCCAAGACACTCGAAAAGTTCGCACAAAAGCCAAAAAGGATTCACCATGTTAATCACAAAATGTTAGCAAAAGTTCCTCCCCCCGATTCGCGGCAGACAAGCGGCGAACCGGGGGTGCGAAAAAAAACACCACGTCTAGTTTACTCAAGTGCTGGGTACAGATTCTTTATTTCAAATTGGACTCTGCGTGAAGAACACGACGGAAAAGAGTTTAGAACTCCGAAACCACTAATTTTAAATGCCTCATTCCCTAAGGAGTTATCAATTTTTATTTCCTTTACACAAAGCTTGGTCATCAGAGAAGGTTCTAGAAAGAATTTCTGGCTATACAGCGGATACCAAAAATATTAAGTTACAAGGTCAATCCTGCCGAACTTTAAACGATAATTTATAAGAGGAGCATGAAGCTGTTATATTCCTAGAAGCTTAACTACGTCGGGCAGTATTTAAATAAGTTGAAGGTTAGGACTCAAAGCGATTTAAGCTGGGACGTAAACAAAGGATGCCTTATGTTCCCAATTCGAAGAAATATGATTTAGACGGAAGTGACTGCAATAGATTACATACGGCTCCAAGGAAATGCTTATTAGTGAGAATTCCAAGGACCGCGGGCATATTTGAGCTTGAACTGAATGAATTGGCTGCACCATTTTAAAATTATAATACAGGGTCGTACCAGAAAATTTGGGCAGAATATTTTTAACTAATTTCGTTAATGACAACCTATAGTTGGACTGATAGCAAAAATGGCTGAACGAGGTCGAAAATGATCTAACAGCATTCAAGATACTCCGTCGATAGGGTTACTCATGAGTTGCAAGTTCACATAACAATTTCGGGATTGCCTTATGCAAAGATTGTAATTAGGTGCCAATCCGACCGCGACTACGCAGCTGTCTCACCCATCTGTACGCTCAAGGCTCCCTCGTCCCGTCGCACAATAATCATTACACTGAAGGGGCGCTTATCTGAAACAGAACATGCACAAGTCGAAACAAAACAATAGTTCCCTTAATTAACAAGTCATATATTGAATCACGGGTTACAATGGGGCAGCGGAGTGCGTCGCCCTATATATATATATATATTTTATATCTAAGAAAACACCAGCTGGCGCACGTTCTAAACCTAGCGACAGATGTACAGATTGAATGAGATAGCACGGGGCGCAAGCCCGTGCAAAGATACAGCCTAAAATTCGAAATAAATGCGCAGCATGTGGGCGCGAAGCCTTATGCAACGTACAGTAATGAACAAAGTAGCACTTGTAACATAGACAGTCTGTAATTTTGAATGAACGCACAGCATGCGGGCGCGAAGCCTTATGCAACATACAGTAATGCAAGCCCTTGTAAAATAGACAGTCTGTAATTTTGAAATGCGGGCAAATATGACGACAGTGTCTGTAAGCACAAGAGAGGTGACGGGCTCGCTCGCGGCGTTCCAAAACAACTCGAACGCGGGACTTAATGCTCCCCGCGGGACAGGAACACTCGCGTTTACAACGGTAATCAGTTCAAAGACACATACCTTAATACGTAGGCGGTCGGGAAGCCTGGTACAGTTGAGTTGCGGCAGGCTGCAGTCTTAGGTGGCAGGTACATTCGATATTCGACGGTTATAGTGATGAGTGGGCATCCGCCATACTGGCGACGTGCGACGCGTCAGGACGCGTACAACTTGACGACGAAAATGGGCCACTTACGTTCTGCGGGACAGATCCTCGAATGTCGAGATGAAGGGGACGACCCCTTACTTACGGGAGCAGAAACTGGACTCAAGATGCACCCACGCTACGCCGAAACAATTCGGAGCTCCCACAATCACAACACCTCTCGAAGGTGAAACCATTCTCGCAGCGCTCGCTGCCACAGCTCGAGACGGGCAACGGAAAAGAGGGCCTCCACGGCAACAATTCTAAAAGGACAGCGGCAGGCGTCCTCGGGCACCTAAGGGGCCGAAGGACGCCGCCTGGGTAACTCAACCACCAAACGTACGCTTTCTGCAACGGGCTGCGATCAACTGACCAGAGGGAAGCGCTGCAACATGACACATCGGTCGCGTCCCCACGTGACTATATCTCGGCAGCCAATCGTGAGGCGATAAGATGAAACAAATAAGTGCCGGTGACGAAGACAGCACGAAGCCTCGCAGTCGCCTCAACGGCGTGATTTCTAGAAGGTTCGGAATTCTTGCGAGCGATAACACCCGGCTGCCAAAGTACCAGCAAAGGGGTGCTCCAACTGACGAGAAATACTGCGTTTGGGGCCAAATATGTGCAAAATCATTATTATGGAATTAGGCGATGAAGCCAAATAAGTAACTAAAAGGGTTTAGCATACGGGCACGCTGCCCTAAAGCCTAGGTGGCTAATTAAAATACCAAAATGACCTGACACCCTACCCGATTCCGATTCTCACCTCCAAGTAGTAGCCCCCATATGGTGAAAAACGCGGCGAAGAAAAACAGCCGGAAGCAAAACCGGAAGAACAGTGAAAGGCATTAAAAGAATCCATAACAAAGAGAGAGAGTGCTTAATAGCCGGATCGATAATGACCAGATACCACAAGAAAAAAAAAAGATACACGGAATAGAATATAGTTTCCATTACCACAATCGATAGAATCGAACTGTTAAAGACCCAAAATATCAGTATGAAGTCGAAGGTCAGAAGAGTACTATCGGAAGAATTTGGTATATTACAAGATCTGAGACAAAGAGATGTGTGATTTGGATTATTATTTAATTCAATTATGGAAATATTAGTACGATCTTTAGAATTTAATCACAATAAAGCAACATTTATCAGAAGACAACAAATTTTTGCATAGGCCGACGATCTGGGGCGAATAGGCAGAAGTAATACAGAAGTAAAGAACCTATACAGAGTAATCAATGAAGACGGTAAATGAGTAGGAGAAAAAGTAAATACGAGTATATACATATACATCGAAGTTATTGTTCCGGTTCCTATAGCTACAAAAAATATTATTTGGTAAACATGTTTGTATCTTTCACAAATATTGAACAACTGCTAAATACGTGACCAAATCACGAACATATCGTTGCCATTTTGCTGTGTAAGTTTTTCGTAGATACTGATGATGACAGCTTGGCTGTCGAAATACGTATTTAGCAGTTGTTAAATATTTGTGTGGTGAGGGGTTTTAACCAATTTGTGATATTTTCAAACCATAGGCTTCAGCAGTGTTTTATTTTATGTTTGTAGCTTGTGTCCTATTCTTATTTCGCTTAGTATTTAGTTGACACAAAAGTCGACCCTTGTGGCTCAACAGTTTTGGTGATCGTGACAGAACCCTTGGCCCTAAAATTGTTTTATGAAAAAAAGGAGATAGGCAGACTGAAGAAAGCAAGGTCATCATAATGTGCATCATTCACCAAGACGTTTAACTCGTTTATAGCGGAGGTGCTTAAAGAGGAACCTAAAACTGAATATTTGAAAGATCACGCAACTAACCAAGAGTTTATTTGAAAATTAAGTGCATTGAATCAATGAGTGAACACATTTTGTGCCTCTTACTGGATGGCGATGTCGTTGAGGAATATTAGGTTAAAATTGTTCAAGTCCAAAATTAAATGAAGGGGAGGGAGATGAGATGACTGCCGCTTCTCTAGTTCCATCAGTTTCATCGTCCAACTCTATCGTGTCGAATTCACCACTCACAAGCAAGAAAAAGTAATTACATCTTTTTGAAGTTGGAGGTTGTGAAATTGTGTAGTGATATTCGGGAGTGGCTGGGTTTCTCGAGTCAATTTATAAAAATTCAAGAAGACAAGGAAATTGTCGCCGAGGACAAGTTTAAATGTTCAATGCAAGAGATGGCGTGAAAAAATGAAGAAATCAAAAGTAAGAAAAATGTCGTTTCTAGCTATTCATCGGGAGTCAAAAGTTGTCGAAAGACGATGGAGAGTTTAAAGATCCGCTTTGGAAAAAATTGGATCTAAGTAGAAGTGTACGGGAGCTTCTCAAACTGGTGATCTGCAACGCATCAAATTGGGGTGAGAAGATTGTTCTTTCAGAACTGTATATTAAACTTGAGTATCGCTTACAAACTTTGTAGATTATTGGAGTTACCAACCATAGCTTGACAGCTTGAAGAATGGAGGATGGGGGAAGATGCTTCGAACTATCGTTAATTTTGCCTTTCAGAAGTCCTACATTTCAAACAAATGTGCGATTCATATTGGACTCAAAGCAAGGTTTGAAAAAGAAATTATACATGGTGTTCTGTAAAGAATAGGATACCGATTAGTCATAGATTTCTTACGTTATAATAAATCGATTAAACCTAATATACCTTAACACACAGTCGCTTCAGTAAGAAGTTATAAGGCCTTAGAGTTAAATTTTTTGTTTTTTTTGTGTTAATTTCCGCAAATGTAGAGATATCGATTTAAATTTTGGTATACGTACTTACTATTAGTACTGCACTAATAGAAAAAAAATCATAAACTGTACTTGACTGCAAGGGGCACTTTACCTATCTTTTAAAACCTTTTTTAGCTCTAACTTCGTTATATGTATTTTTTTTTAAATTTAGGTGATTATCTGAAAGAGAATTAAATACAAAAAAATGATGTACTCTTAGTTCATCGGCGTAAAAAGCAACCGTTTACCTTAAAATGCCTATCAGAGGTTTTTGGTTGTCATTCAGACGTGCAATTATCAAGTAGCCATGATCACAAAAACATTGGGTAATGATTGTAATCTAGTAAACAACAACAAGAAATCAATTAATGACGTTGGTGACATCATTTTTTTGTCTTTTGTGCTTACGAAAATGTTGCGACATAACAAACCTTTCAGTATTGGAAAATTCGTTATGTAGCGGCATTGTCTTAAACATAAAAGAACAAATTATTATGTCACTAATGTCATTAACTTATTGATTTATCATTGTTTTTTACTAGATGACCATTGTTTTTGTGATCATCAAGAGTACATTATTTTTGTGCTTTTTATTTCTCTTTCAGATAATAATCTAAAATTTCAACAAATGTTACAGATAACGAAGTTAGAGTTAAAAAAGTTTTCAAAGATAGGTAAAATGCCTTTTACAGTCAAGTTTAATTTATGAAAAAAAAATTATTAGTGCAATATATAATAGTAAGTTTGTATACCAAATCGATATCTCTACATTTGTAGAAATTGAAAAAACAGTGACTTAATAATGTTAAAATTCTCACTTATTCGCCAAATTTTAAAAAACATATTTCGGTAATAAAACTGATGCAGAAACGTCCCGCAAAATCGTCTGCAACGCTGTTTAAAAACGGACAAAACATTGTTACGTCCCAACAATCCGTAGCATGTTTGTAATAAATAGCAAAACTTCTTAGCCAAACGGCAATTATAAAATTCAACCTACATTAACACGCCGATTTGCTTAATTAAAATTTAAACATCGTAATACATCAGGCGCTTTTAAATTTTAATTTTAACTGCACACTTTATTATTTCATTGTCGAGCCTGAATTAACTATAATCGATTTTGAAATATCAGCTCGAGGCCGTGTTAGAAGTTGCACGCATGTTAAAAATACACAAAAATCAAACAGCTACAAGGAGACATTAAAAAAACAGTAACTTAATAATGTTAAAATTCTCGCTTATTCGGCAAACTGTGAAAAACATATTTCGGTAATAAAACTGATGCAGAAACGGGTTAAAAGCATGAGTTCTCCATAGCTCTGTAGATGTGGTGCCTGGGTACTGGGCAGACAACTAGGGTTCAAATCCGACTTGGGGCCGGCGCAAAAAGCTTTTTTAAATTAAATAAATGCGAGCGAGAGAGAACAGCTGCGAGGAGTGATACGGAAGACTTCGGCCTGACGTAATCAAATCCAAAAATGGCCGCAGCGGATTTCGAGAATTAAAATAATTATTCACATGTGGTTAATTATCATATGTGTAAAATCAAATTTCTGTAATTAAAATCGCAGATTTAATTAGGGCATTTAGTTAGAGCATCTGATTGGCGATTTAATTAGAGCATTTGATTCGCAGATTAATTGGATCAATCATTTTAATCTATCATTTTAATTGACCCAATTAAAAACAAAATGGCCGCTATTAACCCAACTGTTCTACTAAGGTTCCCACCCTTCCTACAAATTCGGTATCCGTAATAGTTGGAAATCGTTTACGAATTGCTTCTGTAAATGGAAAATAGAAGTTATTAATTATTAATATTTAACATTGTCATAAGAAATGCCGTGCGATATAAGAAAATTTAGTTCATTGATAAAGTTTTCAAAATAATCAGAAACTGATTTTGGTTTTGCGTCACCACAATATAGAGCTACAACAAAGGGGTGCATTTCTAAATCCGGTAAAAATAGTTTTGCAAGGATAAGCCAAAATTGAGCATTAGAATTTTTAAATATAGGTATACTATCGACATTAAATAACAGCGATAATTTAAAGTCACAATTTTGAAAATGCCTTCTTATTGTATTTATTTTTAGGTAATCTGTTAATTGATTTCTTATTCCAAAATATTTAAACTCTCCTCTAGTATTAAGTTTACAACAGTCTAACAGTCTTGATACAACAGCATTTCTCTTAGTGTTTAATAAAGTTCGGGGATAACTTGGTAAATTTCAAGAGGGCACATGTTTATTTAATCCTTTTAATAAACTCCGGAAAGCAACATAGGTGACATTATATTCCAAAGCCCAAATTTTTAGAAAATCTTAAACCGTTTTCGTTACTATTATCACTAAAAAAATCTGTGTTCTGATTGGCATTGCTAGAAAATTCACAGGAACTATTTTGTGAGGCGGAGGTTTCTTCAAAAGTGTTTGTGTTTGTGATGTAATCATCCGGCGGCGAATAATTTGAACACTCCCCATAATTTATGGGGTTTGGCAAAACAGATTCAACGGATTTTGAAGAATGCGGTTCAATTTTTTTTGTGGTTGGGCTACTTGACAGTTTTGACGTGCAAGTTTTTGTAAATGTTCTTCAATTTTCTATATTTGCACACTCGAAGGCCAGGCACCTTTATCTATGAATTATGCATAAAGTGGCAATAATAAATATACTATATATTAGTTTATACTTACTTGTAATAATATGCTGTTAACACTTTACACAATTTCAGTCAAACCACTTAAGTAACTAACTAACTAAACTAATTAACTTATATTAAACTATCAAAAGAACCCTTAACTAACCAACTAACTAGCTTAAACCGTATTAAACCAAGAAAATGATTTTAATCGTTGCTCAACGGAAGTTTTTGTTTAACTGATACTGAAGCATATACATCTAACTATAGTGTCTCTAACTTAAAGAAACTCACTACCCCCAACTCGATTTATCAGTAGGGCTGGGCGATATATCGATAAATATCGATATTATTTCCATATCGATATATCGATATATGGAATAAAAAATTGAACTTCCAGGCCCTATAACTTCTTACTGAAGGAACTTTGTACTAATGTATATTAGGTTTAATCGGTTTATTATAACGTAAGGAATCTATGACTAATCGGTGTCCCATTCTTTACCGAACTCCCTGTAGATATATTATTCGGTGCAATGAGAGTTCTCGTGGAACCAAGTGTCGACGTGTTACCGGAAATACAGGCGTGTCATACAACAGAGTTTTAAGTCAACTTTTACAGTAGTTAAGAAGAAGTGCATAGTTGAAAATTTGTAACTGTTTAGTGAAATCGAGTGCCAAGAAAAGAGTAGAAATAAAAATTTTGCCTCCTTAACGATAAATAAAAGTGTAAAACAGTTCTACAGATTTTTCGACCGCGATGGCCCATTTTAAAGTACAATTTCAAGGAACCATACACACGCGGACGCGTTTTAAGTGACGAAAATTAAAGTTGCAGGAATTGATAGAGAAATGAGGTTACTGCAAGTGGAGTTGCCGGAAATGTGTAAAATACAATCAGAATTAGAACTAAGATTGTAATCGGAGATAACGGAGTTAAGTAAATTAATTGTGGAAATAAGAAATAGATATGATGAAATAAACAGAGAAACAGAAGCTTTACACAGGAAACTAGGGAATCTACAGAAAAAGGCACACACTCAAAGACCGACCAAGTTTAGAACAAGACAGAAATACTCCAAAGAACAACTCCTACAACTTAAAAATATAGGAAAGAAGTGGAAAGGTGAAGGAAAATTGGGTAGTGAGAATAAAGGAGCTAGGAATCAGTTCAAAGGGAAGACCTGTTTATAGGAACTTGGAATGTACTAGGCACATTTTACCCCGGGGCTCTAAAGGATTTAGAATATTTAGCAGGAAAATGCAAACTAGATATACTGGAACTACAGGAAACACAACAGTGCGACAATATACAACAATATACAAATAGATCTGGAAGAGTATACGTTTTTTAACAGTGGCAGTCAAATAAGGAGATTTGGAAGAGGTTTTCTAGTAAACAAAAAATAAAGAAAGCAGTGTTAAAATTCACACCTATTACAGACAGAAAGTGTCATCTACAAATAAAGGGAAAACATAGGAATGTCAATTTTATCAATATCCAGGCCCCTACCGAAGAAAAGGAAGAGGACGAAAAACGATTTCTATGAAGACCTCGAGGTTTTTTATGACAAGTTACCGAGCCAAAAAATTATAATAGCAGCGGGAGATTGCAATACAAAGCTAGGAAAAGAAGACGCATACTACCCAACAATCAGTAGATTTAGTCAACACGAGGAGTCAAACGAAAACGGACAGAAATTGATAGGCTTTGCCGACGGGAAGAATTGTCGCATTGTGAGCACGCATTTCCAACAAAAAGAAATACGAGTATACAAAGGAACCTGGAAGGCTCCAGATGGTAGAACAGTGAACCAAATAGACCATTTACTCATTCAAGAAAAATTCGAACGTCAGGTGAAGAATATCAGGTCGTATAGGAGAGACGTAATGGGATCCAATCATTTCCTGGTGCGAGCAACAATAATTAGATACGAATATTTGATGACAATGAAAAGACAAAGAAGCAAGGAAAAAATTATAATATAGAAAACTTACTAGAACAAGAGACAAGAGATAGATATCGAGATAGAATTGGAGAAGAGTTCGAAAAGAGTAGGCAAGAACGAGATGTTAAAAAATGAGAAAATCTAGAGAAAATAATAAAAACGGTAGCGGAGGAAGTCGTAGGAAAGAAAAAGAGAAAGAATATAGAAAGATGGTTTAATGACAAATGCAGAATAGCTCGAGATAAAAGGCAAACAGCAAGAGGAAAGATTCTTCAATCCGGGTCAGCAGAGAACAAAAAAAAGTACCGAAAGCAAAAGCTGCAATCAAAAAATGTATGCAGAAAAGAGAAAAGAGCTTTCCAAACACACAAGTTACAAGAGTTAGAAGATAGGCACAAAAATAAAGAAATAAAGAACTTTTATCAAGACATTAAAGACATACGCAAAGGATTCCAACAGAGACAATTAATCTGCAAAGATAAAAACGGTAACCTGATAGGGGAAGAAGCAGCAATAACAAAAATATGGAGAGAGCACTTTGAGGAAACCCTAAATGGAGAAATCGAAGAAAGAGATGTTAGAACAATTCGTGTAGCCTAGCTATTTCCGAAACTTTTCATCCCTTCTACGATTTATTCAATCCCAAGCTAAATAATGTTACCAATACTTTCGTCCATCAGATATTTATTTCCGCCAGTTCAGATATTAACGCATTACAGTTCTTGCCTATTCATCGAGATTTAATTCTTCCGTTGCCGTTACAGACCCCTTTGTATTCGTCGAAATCCATTTATAAATTCACGCTTTGTTCTTCTCTGCTGATTGAGTTCGTAGAATTCCGTGTTCTTTGTTCTTTATGCATCGTTGCAATGACGTGGTCGTTATCGCTTCGGTCGCGACATATTGGCACCATGGGAAAGCTTGTGTGCGTCCCCAAACTATTTGACCATATTTCGTTAAGTGACGTAATCATGCGACGAAAAATGCCGTCTGTCATTGCAGGAGTGAGATGTATTTTCGGGACGCTTTAGCTACCATAAAACTGCTTGGGTTTTTCGAACTGAATCCTTACCGGTCTCTGAACTACAACAGACGTTTGTGCTTTGTCACCCCCCTGATCGCAAAGCCTTGCGATCAGGGGAGTCTTGTAATTCCGCTTTGAATAATTATGTGTGCTTCGTGAATCGTTTTGTGCCAATTTGAGGTAATAGAACTGTTTCGTTACGTGAGAAATCCTTGGTGTTCTTCGTGCTGTGAACATTAACCGTTTGGGGTGCAATTGAAGCAAGTTAAGTTAGTGTGGTCAAGAGTTCTTATCGTGGGGTTGCGAGACTCCAAAATTATGGCTGTCGCGGATTTTTAACGAGCTCTTCAGAGAACCAACGCTAATTAAATTATAACGTCGTGTTGTTAATTCTCGCACGTTGCCCCGTCGTTCCTGTATTGGAAGGGTCGTTACGTCGGGTTTTGCTTTCCGGGGGATTCTAATTCATCTCGCCTACACCATAGAGGCTGGGTGCCTCACCACATCAAACCTTGAGATTTTGCCGTCGTTCCGTTTCTTCAGGCATCTCAAGGCAGTTTGTTTGGAAAGGCGATTACACATACAGTGCCGCACGTAAATATGCAGTCAGCTGATCTTCTTCAGGTAAAAAGTTCTTGTAAATTAGATTTACTGTGTATAACAAAAAGTGAACGCACCGTCGAGTGTTGAACAATCAAGGCCTTTGTTAACGATGTTATCTGCTGTTTGCTAAATTTAATGAATTGCCGTAGTATTTCTTTGCTTGTGTAACGTAACTTATAGCAGTTTCGTTTGTCTTGAGCCACATTAATGTATTTGCAGTCAAGTTTATTTTTTGTAATTAAGTTAACGTGTTGCGCCATCTAACCCAACTAAACTATTTGATCATTTTTAAATCTAACTAGTCAATTTCATGTTTATTGTCCCCTGCATATATTTTATTTATCTCAATAGAGTTCATTGTCAAGTACCTATGTTTTTCATTTGTGTTTATGGTATTTGCATGCGTTTTTTATGTGTATTGTTTCAGTTGTAAGAAAGAGTTTAGCAGCTGCTTCATTGAGTTATGTTGTAAGGTAAGTCGATATTGTGTGCAACTCGCCAACCAAACTCTTCCAAGGTAGAAGTAGTCAGGTGGAGTATGTACTTCCACTTTCAAAGTAATTTCACCTGTGTTGCTGAGGTTGTTTTCCCGATTTAGTTAAGAAAGTGGTGACGTACCTTTATTTAACATCATTTACCCCTTTGTGTCGAAGCACAGCCCAAACTTTCAGGTAGTAAAGAACCACGACCTTTCTTCACTGAGCATCTAACAGCCGGCGCGCCTTGTTACAGCACATCTCGTAACGAGGGTTGGGGCTGAGTATTTGGCTACATTCCCTATTATGCCATAAAGTCATTTTGTAGATAAAAGGTTGGCTCTCACGCGTATGATTTTGTTTTGCACGCTTGAGGGGCTGATTGTTAATGTCGTTAACGCGTTTTCGTCGTGTAACAAACTGGCTAGTTGCTAATGTCGCAATAACGGTTTCGTGCTGTAACAGAGAGAAGGGCCCAGTCCAAGAAGGAGAGATAAATAGCACAGAAAGACTACAAGAACCGACAAGAAAACAAATACAAGTGGTAATAACAAACATGCGAAATGGAAAGGGTCCAGGAGGAAACGGGATTGCAGGTGAACTTATAAAGTATGGAGGAAAGGTGATGAACTACCAAGTATACGAACTATTTAAAGAAATATGGAGACAAAGAAAGATGCCCGATCGGTGGAAGAAAGCAGTTTCAATTCCATTGTACAACAAAGGTGAAAATGCCCTATGTGAAAACTATAGAGGTATCGCGCTATTGGATAGTCTACAAAATACTAGCCACAGTTGTGAGATATGAACTTTAGGAATTCGTAGAGGAAGCAGTCGGAGACTATCGGGTCAGTATCCGACCAAATATTCACACTCAAAGATATTCAAACCACTTGCTATGAATACAACACGGAAATCCATGCTATTTTCATTGACTTCAAATGAGCTTACGATTCAATAAGAAGACCTCATTTAATCCAGGCCATAGAAGAATTAGGCGTACCAGGAGTGACAATCGAGCTAGTGAAGGTAACGTTAACTGTCTCCTACAATATAGTTAAGGCAAATGGGATGCCGTCAGAACCGTTCAACGTCAGGAAGGGCCTAAGACAAGGGGATCCGCTGTCCACGATACTTTGTAATTTAATAGTAGAGAAAGTAATAAGAGAAAGGGGAATACATAAAACAGGGAAGGTAACGAACAAGAGTCACCAGTGTCTAGCATATGCGGACGACGTCACACTGTTAGCAATAATACCAAAGCAGCTAAAGAAAATATCAGAGAATCTGGAATAGGCAGCGAGAGAAGCTGGTTTAATAATTAACTAAAGGAAATCTAGATATATGATAATGGGAAGCAAAGTAAGAATAGCAACAGGAAAAATGTAAATCACACTGGATAACATCAGGATAATAAAAATAGACAGAGTTCAGAGTTATACCTACCTGGGCGTTGTAATCACAGAAAACGGAAATAACATTAAGGCTAGTAAAGGGGGACAGATGTGCAGGTGCGTTAAGTGCGATATTGAAATATAAAAGTGTATCGCGTAACACGAAAGTGAGGGTGTATAAAACGGTGTGGAAACCTACTGTAACTTACGGGTGTGAAACGTGGGTGATGAAAAATTCAGACAAGGAAAAGCTAGAAATGTGGGAACTGAAAATTCTAAGATGAATCTACGGAGAAAAGAGAGTAGCAGAAGGATAGGAAAAGAGAAGAAATGACGAGTTAATACAGTTATATTGAGAAAAAGAGAGAACACAGTTCGTGATTGCCCAACGAGTAAGATGGCTGGGTCATGTCGAGAGGGTGGACAACGCAAGAATACCGAAAGTAGTGCTCAAAATTAATATGGTTAGAACAAGAAGAAGAGGACGGCCTAATGGTTGGAGGTAGTAGCAGAAAACCTGAGAGGAGGGAGTAAGAAACTGGAGAGAAAAAGCTAAATACCGCAAAGAGTGGAAGAAAATCTTACAGCTATAGCCTAAATGGCCCGTGAAAGCTTTATATTATTATTATTTGGTGCAATGGTGTGAAAAAGTTGAGTATCAATTGAGCGTCTACAGGCAATCTAACATTTGGGGAAAGTTAGCTCGTGTGAAGACGATCAGCTGATTCTAAGAGTTGAATTCCAAGCAAATTTGGATATTCAATATTGGCGACAAAGATCTGACAATTTTGGGGCTAACGCCGGGTCGATGTAAAACTATTACCGAAAACATGCATCAACTCAGTTCGGAACTCACGGTAGTCGAAAGGAAATTTGGGGTTAGATCGTAATGTATAAAGCATTTGGAGAAAGTACAAATAGGACCGCAACAGCCTTGATGAGAGCTTTCATATTAATACAAGAAGCATCAGTAACTGATTTGTGAAGACTGGGTGGGTCCCATTGAGAAGGGGACACATTTCGAAGTAAAGATTTCCGCACTAAAACACTTCAAAGAGACAGTGATAATCAATTCAGAGAAAATGTAGAAAGTTGCTTTTCCATTTGTTGAAGATCATCCGGAGTTAGTTGACAACAAGATTATGGCCGAGAAAAAAGTAGTACTGCAACAAAGGAACTTGTTGAATCTGAAATGTGGCCACTTATCGATCGGTCTTACAGGCGTATTTCCTGAGGATGCGAAATTGAATTTTATAATTTATTTAACACACCCAGAAGTTTCCTTCAGAGATGCAGCTGCGATTTTTCTGACTGGAAAATAATTATATGACGTTCATATATTCAGGGAATATGGTTATTCACCGTTTGTGTTGGATGCGAAGATAAGTGGAAGTTTTCATTTAAGAGTGTGGAAGTTTACTGAAACAGCAGGAGGATTTGTTAGAGACTCAAGTAATTGGTCTTCAGTGGAACACGAATTCAGCTGACCTTTGATGTACACCACTGGAAGCCTTGAACCTAGATGGGATAATTATAAAGAGAAATATTTTAGCTGTCATTCACAAAATATTTGATCCAATTCGATTTATCTGCACGGCTATAAACATTTCAAAGTTGGTAAATGAAAATCGGATGGGAAATAGACGTACTCGATGGGGTGAAGAAGGAATCAACTGGGCTAAGAGTCTGAATTTGTTATCTTCAATATGGGTTGACAATCAGTGGAGAGGAAAGTGAAAGTGTGAGTTTTTACATATTTTGTGATATTAGTGGGACGACATATTCTGCATCAGTCTTACCAAAGAACATATAACATTAAGAAGTTCAGCCCCAAGGTTTACCTGCGTATACCGCGAAACTACTCGTCCACCAGGATCGCAATTTTAGGTCCCCTGTGGAGTAGGTAACCAGTCAAGGTATTCCAGAAACGAACCATTCTAAAAATTGTTTCGACTCAATCGATTAGCGGTGTTGCCAGATTTAAAACATATTTAAAACGGTGTTATATAATTTCGTTTTTCTCCGTTAACATTGTAGCTCAAACTTGCTACTTTTATTGAAATGACAGAAATTCGTCAGATAGATAGGAATTACAATAATTCAAAAATATATGCTCTTTGGTATAACATACCTACGGCGCCGTTTGTTTTGCTTGCTCTAGCATCTTTCGCAATTCTCGGACCGTTGGCTCGCTCGATATTTAAAATTGTTTGACGTGCCCATTCTATCGCATTTGTCAAAGGGAAAGCTATTACGACGGCCAATTTCGGTTTTCGAGATGGCACGGCTTAGGTATGTGCATACGTACCTTGAATATATATTTTTTTAAACTTGGCCCGAACCGGCTTCGAGCTCGCTACCTACCCGCCTAACGCTCGTCGAAGTATTTCTTTCTCTGTCGGTCGCGCATGCAAATTTCGTTTTCCTTTTTAGTGCCCCGGACCCGCGTACATCAGCTGCTCCTTGCTACTCGAACAAAAACCGTTCGATCTCTATCTCTGTCCCTCTCTCTACAGCAGAGTTCTCGGAATTCGCCGGCGAGTTTCGTGCAGTTTTCGGTCCTTGGGCGCGCTCTATATTTTTAAATTTGGTTTTAAACTCGTGGGCGCCAGCAGCAACTACTTATTAGTTTGTAGGTCACCAACGTGACTTATTGTCACGCGTACGGCTGTTTATTGTTCTCTGCGGAAATTTAATTAATTCTTTTTAAACCAGAATCCCTGACTTTAAACCTTTTTCTATTTTCTCTCTTTTGTTCGTACACATAATTCGTTTTTTAAATCTTTCCTTACGTTTTCCTGTAAAAAACTTTTTGCATGTGGTTCTTTTGCTTTTTAAATCTTCTTTGACGTTTTCCTGTTAGAGAACCTCTTTTTTCATGTATATATTTGGTTTTTTAGGCTAAATTAGAGTTTGTAGAGGAAGCATTAAAAATCTGCAAAATTTTATTTTAGTGTCATTCTAAATGCTGATGTAAACGCCGACATTTCATATATTTGACTAGCGCAAAAATTCCTTAAAAGAGTTTTTTCTGTTTAAAAAAGAGTAAGTAGCTTTTACCGTTCCCGATATAATCATTTTGATTCCTAAGCGCCAAATTAAAATCGTAATTGACCAGTATATGTCATACTTGAAATCATTCATCATTCATTCATAATCTATAGCCTCTTTTACCTTTCAATCATAATTTAAGTAATCCTGAAAATGAAGCTTGCGGGTTCCAAGGTCATTGCCGCATAGGAGCAAGCCACTATGTTGCAACAATGTTAAATATTTTCTTTGAAAGTAAGTAAGACACCATTAGCAAAGATTAAATAAACAAGGATAGGTAGAACAGTTCCTTGTCTCAACGTATTATTGGCACTTTCTTACGAAATATTTACTTATGCAACCCATATTACACACTTACGATGATTGCCATAAGATTGAACCTCTTCACGTTACATGCTCTTTGGTGTTCCTAAGAAATGAGTGGAAAGGTGAAGTTTGCATTCAATTAGTGCAGGCAAGATCAAGAGTCTAGCCTCTGAACAAGCCAATTATTCCGAGGTTTGAGATTTTTACTGTACAATAATTGGTAGTCGATTGGCAGTAGTCCAAAGTTTTCACTTGGATGAGATGACCAGATACTTTTGGAGTGATTCGACAGCCGCAGGCGAGACCTGGAAGCTTACAGGTCTCGCCTCCGGCTCGCCCTGTAATCTACTTGGTTCGACCTGCAAAACACTACTTTCCGGTCTCGTAACGTAAATTACTATTGCCTCTAGCACAAATTCACTAAGAGTGTAAACGCAGAGTTTTACATCTAGTGGGCTCAAATATCTTCATTGACGGAGCGTCCGTCATAGAGGCAGGTTTTAGGAGATAAATCCAGCCGATTTAGAATCGAGAGGTTGTTCTTGAAAATCTTCTGAAATCACAATGGTGAG